>MJUU01003346.1:83751-95140 GCA_002080025.1 Modiolus philippinarum | reverse complement strand
CGTTCAAAACTTTGCAACGTCTCTGGACAAAAATTGAGTACCATGATAATATAATATGATAGAATAAAGGACAAGTTCAATAATAGATAAATTTGACATTTTTTTAAAATCAAAACTGGCCTAAAGGGGAGGTTCACATCACCAATGTGTTCAAACAACAGTAAAAACTTCCAAAGGTATTTAGTCAGAAATGTTAATGTTTCAGATTACACAAACCAGGCACTGTAATGTTAAAATATGCTGAAAAATGACTAAGTTTAACAATGCATAAATTCGACATTTCTTTTCTTCAAATCTGCCCAAAAAGGAAGGTGCACATCTTCAATGTGTCAAGAACATTTGTGCAAAGTTTCAAAACCACCAGGTATAAGGAGTCAGAGTTTCAGATTACACAAACTCAGTACTGTAATGTTAAAATTTAATGAATTTAATGAAAAAATGACTAAGTTAAAATATGCTGAAAAATGACTAAGTTCAACAATGCATAAATACGACAATTTCTATCCAAATCTCACCAAAAGGTGAGGTGCATATCTTCAATGTGTTCAGAACAACTTTGCAAAGTTTCAAAAGCATCAGGTATAAGGTGTCTGAGTTTCAGATTACACAAACTCAATACCGTAATTTAAAATTTGATGAAACAAGAGGCTCTCAAGAGCCTGTATCGCTCACCTGGACCATGGCTGACATAGATAAAAGGCATTTCCAATAGAAAAAACAAAACATAAAATTTAGCACAATACTTTTTTTTCTAAAATTACAGTATTCTTGTTTGGTTTCCATGGCAACTGAAAGATCCACCATCCACTACAACCCATAACAGAACAACATTGAAAAAAATTTGGGCAGGGGTTCCCCTTATAATCAAGGTAATACATAATGCTGAAATTGAAACATTCAGACCACAATTCAAATAAAAATTTAAAAACTTGGGCAGAGGTTCCCCTTAAAATCAAAAGGGCCAGTGTAAAAACTATGTTCCCGCTGGCGGCCATCTTGGATGAGGTACAGACCATCTAAGGGCCATTGTGACTAAGTTTGGTCATAATTTGACTTTTATTTTCTGAGAAGAAGATCTTTGAACGTCTTTTCCATAGGGTCCAATGTTAAAACTTTGTTCCCGTTGGCGGCCATCTTGGATGAGGTACGGACCTGCTGGATACCTTTTTTGGGAAGGACCATCTAAGGACCATTGTGACTAAGTTTGTTAATAATTGGACTGGTAGTTTCTGAGAAGATCTTTGAATGTCTTTCCCATAGGGTCCAATGTTAAAACTATGTTCCCCGCTGGCGGCCATCTTGGATTAGGTACAGACTTGCCGGATACCTTTTTTGGAAGGGACCATCTAAGGACCATTGTGTCTAAGTTTGGTTATTATTGGACTGGCAGTTTCTGAGAAGGAAATCTTTGAAAGCTTTTCCATAGGGTCCAATGTTAAAACTATGTTCCCCGCTGGCAGCCATCTTGGATTAGGTACGGACCTGTCAGATACATTTTTTAGAAGAGACCATTTTAGGACCATTGTGTCTAAGTTCGGTTATAACTGGACTGGTAGTTTCAGAGAAGAAGATCTTTGAATGTCTTTCCCATAGGGTCAAATGTTAAAACTATGTTCCCCGCTGGCAGCCATCTTGGATTAGATCAGACTTGCCGGATACCTTTTTAGGAAGGGACCATCTAAGGCCTATTGTGTCTAAGTTTGGTTATAATTGGACTGTTAGTTTCTGAGAAGAAGATCTTTGAATGTAATTTCCATAGGGTCCATTGTTAAAACTATGTTTCCCACTGGCGGTCATCTTGGATTAGGTACGGTTTGCCGGATACCTCTTGGAGGGACCATCTTGGGACCATTGTGAATAAGTTTGGTTATAATTGGACTGATGTTTCTGAAAAGATCTTTGAATGTCTTTTCAATAGGGTCCAATGTTAAAACTATGTTCCCGCTGGCGGCCATCTTGGATTAGGTACGGACCTGTCGGATACCTTTTTTGGAAGAGACCAACTAAGAACCATTGTGTCTAAAGTTGGTTATAATTGGACTGGTAGTTTCTGAGAAGAAGATCTTTGAATGTCTTTCCCCATAGGGTCCAATGTTAAAACTATGTTCCCCACTGGCGGCCATCTTGGATTAGGTACGGACATGCCGGATACCTTTTTTAGAAGGGACCATCTAAGGACCATTGTGACTAAATTTGCTTATAATTGGACTGGTAGTTTCTGAGAAGATCTTTGAATGTAATTTCCATAGGGTCCAATGTTAAAACTATGTTCCCTGCTGGCGGCCATCTTGGATTAGGTACGGACCTGTCGGATACGTTTTTTGGAAGGGACCATCTAAGGACCATTGTGGCTAAGTTTGGTTAAAATTGGATTGGTAGTTTCTGAGAAGATCTTTGAATGTCTTTTCCATAGGGTTCAATGTTAAAACTATGTTCCCCGCTGGCGGCCATTTTGGATTAGGTACGGACATGCCGGATGCAATTTTTAAAGGGGACCACCCAAGGACTATTGTGACCAGGTTTGGTCCCAATTGGCGCAGTGGTTTCAGAGGAGAAGATCTTTGAATGAAAAATTTACGACGGACGGACGACGGACGACGGACGCCGGACGCCAAGTGATGGCAAAAGCTCACCCTCGAATAGCCAGGTGAGCTAAAAATTGGGCAGGGGTTCCCCTTATAATCAAGGTAATACATAATGCTGAAATTGAAACATTCAGTCCACAATTCAAATAAAAATTCAAAAATTTGAGCAGAGGTTCCCCTCAAAATCAAAAGGGCCAATGTAAAAACTATGTTCCAGATGGTGGCCATCTTGGCTTAGGTACGGACCTGTCGGATACCTTTTTTGGAAAGAACCATCTAAGGACCATTGTGACTAAGTTTGGTTATAATTGGTTTGGTAGTTTCTGAGTAAAAGATCTTTGAATGTAATTTCCATAGGGTCCAATGTTAAAACTATGTTCCCCGCTGGCGGCCATCTTGGATTAGGTACGGACCTGTCGGATACCTTTTTTGGAAAGACCATCTAAGGACCATTGTGTCTAAGTTTGGTTATAATTGGACTGGTAGTTTCTGAGAAGAGGTACTTTGAATGTCTTTCCAATAGGGTCCAATGTTAAAACTATGTTCCCCACTTTTAGCCATCTGGGATTAGGTACGGGCTTGCCGGATACCTTTTTAGAAGGGACCATCTAAGGACCATTGTGACTAAATTTGCTTATAATTGGAGTGGTAGTTTCTGAGAAGAAGATCTTTGAATGTAATTTCCATAGGGTCCAATGTCTAAACTATGTTCCCCGCTGGAGGCCATCTTGGATTAGGTACGGACCTGTCGGATACCTTTTTGGAAGGGGCCATCTAAGGACCGTTGTGTCTAAGTTTGGTTATAATTGGACTGGTAGTTTCTGAGAAGATCTTTGAATGTCTTTTCAATAGGGTCCAATGTTAAAACTATGTTCCCGCTGGCGGCCATCTTGGATTAGGTACGGACCTGTCGGATACCTTTTGTGGAAGAGACCAACTAAGAACCATTGTGTCTAAGTTTGGTTATAATTGGACTGGTAGTTTCTGAGAAGAAGATCTTTGAAGGTCTTTCCCCATAGGGTCCAATGTTAAAACTACGTTCCCCACTGGCGGCCACCTTGGATTAGGTACGGACATTCCGGATACCTTTTTAGAAGGGACCATCTAAGGACCATTGTGACTAAATTTGCTTATAATTGGACTGGTAGTTTCTGAGAAGAAGATCTCTGAATGTAATTTCCATAGGGTCCAATGTTAAAACTATGTTCCCCGCTGGCGGCCATCTTGGATTAGGTACGGATGTGCCGGATGCAATTTTTAAAGGGGACCACCCAAGGACTATTGTGACCAAGTTTGGTCTCAATTGGCGCAGTGGTTTCAGAGGAGAATTTCTTTGAATGAAAAATTTACGACGGACGGACGACGGACGCCGGACGCCAAGTGATGGCAAAAGCTCACCCTGGAATAGCCAGGTGAGCTAAAAATTGGGCAGGGGTTCCCCTTATAATCAAGGTAATACATAATGCTGAAATTGAAACATTCAGACCACAATTCAAATAAACATTCAAAAATTTGAGCAGAGGTTCCCCTTAAAATCAAAAGGGCCAATGTAAAAACTATGTTCCAGATGGTGGCCATCTTGGCTTAGGTACGGACCTGTCGGATACCTTTTTTGAAAGAACCATCTAAGGACCATTGTGACTAAGTTTGGTTATAATTGGACTGGTAGTTTCTGAGTAGAAGATCTTTGAATGTAATTTCCATAGGGTCCAATGTTAAAACTATGTTCCCCGCTGGCGGCCATCTTGGATTAGGTACGGACCTGTCGGATACCTTTTTTGGAAAGACCATCTAAGGACCCTTGTGTCTGAGTTTGGTTATAATTGGACTGGTAGTTTCTGAGAAGAGGATCTTTGAATGTCTTTCCAATAGGGTCCAATGTTAAAACTATGTTCCCCACTTTTAGCCATCTGGGATTAGGTACGGGCTTGCCGGATACCTTTTCAGAAGGGACCATCTAAGGACCATTGTGACTAAATTTGCTTATAATTGGAGTGGTAGTTTCTGAGAAGAAGATCTTTGAATGTAATTTCCATAGTGTCCAATGTCAAAACTATGTTCCCCGCTGGCAGCCATCTTGGATTAGGTACGGACCTGTCGGATACCTTTTTTGGAAGGGACCATCCAAGGACTTTTGTGTCTAAGTTTGGTTATAATTGGTCTGGTAGTTTCTGAGAAGAAGATCTTTGAATGTCTTTTCCATAGGGTCCAATGTTAAAACTATGTTCCCCGATGGCGGCCATTTTTGATTAGGTACGGACATGCCGGATACAAGTTTTAAAGGGGACCACACAAGGACTATTGTGACCAAGTTTGGTCCAAATTGGCCCAGTGGTTTCAGAGAAGAAGATCTTTGAATGAAAAGTTTACGACGGACGGACGGACGCTGATGGCAAAAGCTCACCCTGGCATAGCCAGGTGAGCTAAAAATGACTAAGTTCAACAATGGATAAATTCCACAATTTTTTCCAAATCTCACCAAAAGGGGAGGTGCATATCTTTAATGTGTTCAGAACAACTTTGCAAAGTTTCAAAAGCATCACGTATAAGGTGTCAGAGTTCCAGATTACACAAACTCAGTACCGTAATGTTAAATTTGACGAAAAATGACTAAGTTCAACAATGGATAAAGTCCACAATTTGTTTTCCAAATCTCACCAAAAGAACAGGTGCACATCTTCAATGTGTCCAGAACAACTGTGCAAAGTTTCCAAAGTATCGGGTTAAAGGTGTATGAGTTTCAGATTACACAAACTTGGTACCCCAAAAGCGTGACGGACGGACGGACGGAGTCGAGCGGCTCCTAGACCTGCGGTCACCGTTGGTGACGCAGGTAAAACCGCCATTTTGGCAGGGGACCAACCAAGGAATATTGTGGCCAAGTTTTGTTCAAATTGATCCAGTAGTTGCAGAGTAGAAGATCTTTTAATGTGTTTCCCATAGGGTCCGATGTTAAACTATATTACCCGCTGGCGGCCATCTTGGATAACGGGCCAACCTGAAAAACACCTTTTTTGCAGGGAACCACCTAAAGACTATTGTGGCCAAGTTTGGTTCCAAATTGCTTTGTAGTTTCAGAGAAAAAGATCTTTGAAAGTGTTCCCATAGGCTCCAATGTTAAAAAATGTACCCCGCTGGCAGCCATGTTGGATAATACACGAACCTGAAAAACTCCTTTTTTGCAGGGGACTACGCAAGGACTACTTTGGCGAAGTTTTGATCCAATTGCCCCAGTAGATTCAAAGGTAGAGATCTTTGAATGTGTTTTCCTATAGGCTCCAATGTTAAACTTTATTCCAAGCTGGCGGCCATCTTGGATAACAGGCCAACCTGAAAAACACCATTTTTGCAGGGGACCACCGAAAGACTACTGTGGCCAACTTTGGTTCTAAATTGCTTTGTAGTTTCAGAGAAGAAGATCTCTGGAAGTGTTCAAATAGGCTCCAATGTTAAACAATGTTCCCCGCTGGCGGCCATCTTGGATAACATACGAACCTGAAAAACACCATTTTGCAGGGGACCACCCAAGGAGTATTGTGGCCAAGTTTTGTTCCAATTGGCTCAGCAGTTTCAGAGGAGGAGATCTCTGAATGTGTTTCCCATAGGGTCTAAACTATGTTCCCATCTGGCTTCCATCTCGGAAATAGTGCGGACCTAAAAAACAGAATTTCATAAGGGACCACCCAAGGACTATTATGGCCAAGTTTGGTTCCAAATGGCCCAGTAGTTTCAGAGGAGATGATCTTTGAATGAAAAGCTTACGACAGACGGACGACGGACGCAAATGGCAAAAGCTCACCATGGCATAGCCAAGTGAGCTAAACATGTGACAGACATACGCACACACGGATTGGGAAAGACCTTGCAATTCTTCTGCAAATAACTGTTTTCCTAGCTTTTTTCTGTTTTATTTCACAATAAAAGTTTGCTTCAAAATATGTTCAACTAGAGGTACTGTGGCCTGGAGGGCCACAAAATGATACCCCCACTCCCCATTGGAGTAGAAGATCCTTGATATAATTTGTAACAAAAAAAATTATAATTGCACAATTCCATTGTGTACTAAAAAATCTGTGAAATTTGCTCAAAAGATCTCGAAAATTAACTAAGTTGTTAAAAAGGAAGTAGATGTCCAGCAATCTTGAAATCTCTACTAGCGGTATAGGACATCCTTCTAAACTTGCATACAAAATTTCAAGTTGCAGTGATGAGTAGTTACTGAGAAAACTGTTACGAAAAGTTTCAACGATTGACAAAAGATCTCAAAAATTACCTAAGTCCGTAAACAGGAAGTTGATGTCCGGCAATCCTGAAATCGCTATTTGTGGTATAGGACACCATTATAAACTTGCATACAAAATTTCAAATTACAGTGATGAGTAGTTACTGAGAAAAATGTTACGAAAAGTTTCAATGATTAGCAAAAGATCTCGAAAATTAACTAAGTCGGTAAACAGGAAGTTGATGTCCGGCAATCCTGAAATAGCTACTTGCGGTAAAGGACATCGTTATAAACTTGCATACAAAATTTCAAGTTGCAGTGATGAGTAGTTACTGAGAAAAATATTACGAAAAATTTCAACTATTGACAAAAGATCTAGAAAATTAACTAAGTTGGTAAACAAGAAGTTGATGTCCGGCAATCCTGAAATTGCTACTTGCAGTATAGGACATCATTATAAACTTGCATACAAAATTTCAAGTTGCAGTGATGAGTAGTTACTGAGAAAAATATTACGAAAAGTTTCAACGATTGACAAAAGATCTCGAAAATTAACTAAGTTGGTAAACAAGAAGTAGATGTCCGATAATCTTGAAATCGCTACTTGCGGTATAGGACATCATTATAAACTTGCATACAAAATTTCAAGTTGCAGTGATGAGTAGTTACTGAGAAAAATGTTACGAAAAGTTTCAACAATTGACAAAAAATCTCGAAAATTAACTAGGTCGGTAAACAGGAAGTAGATGTCCGGCAATCCTGAAATCGCTACTTGCGGCACAGGACATCATTATAAACTTGCATACAAAATTTCAAGTTGCAGTGGTGAGTAGTTACTGAGAAAACTGTTACGAAAAATTGTTTGCTATCACAGACAGACAGACAGACGGACGGACGGACAGACGGACAGAGTGATTCCTATATGCCCCCCTGAACTTCGTTCGTGGGGGTATAAAAACAGCATGCGGCCATTTTGGGTACTGTACATGTTAGTTGAATATTATCCCTCCCAAATTTTAAACAGCAACCATATTCAGTCTTTATCATCTTCAGCTTGTCTACTACAACTGAGTATGTTACGTAACACTTCATAAAAATCTAAATAGTTGCTTAAAAGGAGTTGCACTTACAAACGTTACCTTCCCCCATTTTCATGAAAGTATACAAGTTGAACTAGATAGGGCTGTCAAAAACGACAGCTATCCCCACACTTTGCAAGTTAAACCCTTACCTTCCAAGTGAAAGATTTTTGCAATCCAATTATTGCAAATGATTTATTTCACTTAAACAAATTCAAACTGTATGGTTGGTAGGTAGAATACAAACCAGAGGCTCCCAGGAGCCTGCATCGCTCACCTGGCTTTCAGGGCTTTCAGTTGCCACAATCAAGCTAACATTGTAAGTAAAACGTTGAACTTCAGTCGCTCAAACTGTGGTAGCTCGAACACCGCCAATATCTGTATTTAAATCATATTTTACTGTATGTCTTTGTTGGACTTTTTTGACAAAAAACATTCTTTCTAAGGACCACTTTCGACACAAGTTTTAAAGTCGAGATATCATTTTGAAAATGACAGGCAACGACAATTTTCAACACCAGTTTTGAAGTTATGACATCAATATCTCTTTGGAAACTAATTTCATTGAAATCAGACAATGTTGAATTTTCCCGCCTTTTTTTGGTGGCCTTTTTGAAAATGGCCATCAACGAACAATTTCCAACACGAGTTTTGTAGTCACCACATCAATATTTATTTGGAAACCAAATTTCATTGAAATCGGAGAATGTTGAATTTTCCCGCCTTTTGTGAAAATCTTTGTCCTAATTGAAACAAATTCGAAAAGAATGGTTGCTAGGCAGAATTCCAAAAAAGTGGTCTTTGAGACTTTCCGGATATTTACCCAAATTGGAATCATATATCTTTAAATCCAAGTTGTAAAAATGTTTGTTCTAAAAGAAACAAATTCTAAACAAGATGTGTTTGTGAAACACTATCCCTCCGGTAGCAATCGTGTCTAGATTTTTGACCTTTTGACCTTGACTTCTGACCTGACCTTAATGAAATTTGCATAATGGTGTTCAGCTTTATATGATCAATATACAGATTAAATACGAAGGTCCTATCACATCTGGTTTAAAAGATATAGGCATAAAGTTTTTGTTAAAATTTGCACTCAGTGACCTTGACCTTTGACCTGACCCATTTTTTTTAGTTGACTTGTAATTAGCTCTATTAGATCTATTCAAACTAAGTTCTATTAGATCTATTCATACATAGAACATCAAGCATCTAGCAATTGTAATTAACGAGCAATAGCAAAATCTAGATTTTGGCCTTTTGACCTCTCTGACCTTGACCTTTGACCTGACCTTAGTGAAATTTGCATAATGGTGTTGACCTTTACATGATCAATATACAGGTCAAATATGAAGGTCCTATCACATCTGTTTTAAAAGATAAAGGCAATGTTAATGTTTTTGTTAAAGTTTCAAATTTGCACTCAGTGACCTTGACCTTTGACCTGACCCAAATGTTTTGGTGGATTTGTACTAAGCTCCATTAGATCTATTCACATATAGAATATCAAGTCTCTAGCAATTGTAATTAACGAGCTATATCAAAATCTAGATTTTGACCTTTTGACCTCTGTGACCTTGACCTTTGACCTGACCTTAATGAAATTTGCATAATGGTGTTCAGCTTAACATTATCAATATACAGGCCAAATATGCATGTCCTCTCACATCTGGTTCAAGAGTTATGAGCCAGGTTAAAGTTGCGGACAGACATACAGACATACAAGACAAAAACAATCAATATCCCCCGATCTAAAGATCCGGGGGGCATAAAAAGTAGTTGCTACAAATTTTTTTAAAAAAGTGGTCTTTGAGACTTTCAGGAAATTTACCCGAATTGAAATCAAATATTTTTAAAAGGAAATTTGTGAAAATGTTTGTCCTAATTGAAACAAATTCTAAAAGTATTGTTGCTAGGTAGAATTCCAAACAAATTAGTGGTCTTTGAGACTTTCTGGATATTTCCCAAAATTGAAATCAAATATTTTTGAAATCCAATTAGTGAAAATGTTTGTTCTAAACGAGACAAATTCTAGAAGTATTGTTGCTAGTTAGAATTCCAAAAATTAGTGGTCTTTAAGACCTTCAGGAAATTTACCAAAATTGGAATCAAATATTTTTGAAATAAAATTGGTGAAAATGTTTGTCTTAATCGAAACATATTCTAAAAGTGTAGTTGCCAGGTAGAATTCCAAAAAAAGAGGTCTTTGAGGTTTTCAGGATATACACCAAAATTGGAATCACATTTAAGAATTCTAAGTATTCAGAATTTTGTTTTTTGCCAAACAGTTGCTAAAATATAAGATTATGTGCTAAAATTTCTAAAAATAGTAATGGTACATTACATGATACCCTGCTATGTTATAAAAAAAATTTTGAGGTTTCAAGGTTTCTCCAGAACCACTTTGAGCTCTGAACCCGAAATCGAACTTGGCCTGAGTTTTGTGGTAAACAACTTACATACCAAGTTTAAAGATGGTATGTTACTTTGTTCACAAGTTCTCAGTCGGAAAACTTCGGGTGACGGGCGGACAGGCAGACGGACACACGCCAGAGGGTATCACATAATACCTCGCAACTTCGTGTGGCGGGGTAAAAAAATATGAGTCTTTGACATTTTCAGGAAATTTACCAAAGTTGGAAAAGGAATCAAAATTCTGAAAATTAATTGCGCATTTATAGACTATATGCAACAATTCTGCATTAAAATAAAATCTCTAAATCAAAAAATGTAAGATGAGTTTGTGTCACATGCAACATAAGTCAAGATACACATCTTTGGGCCTTTGTCAAAATCGACATCTTGGGGCCTCTTGTTTGCACCAAGATAAAGATAAAAAAATTGAAAGCTTATTGCACATCTATTGACTAAATGCAACAATTCTACACCAAAATTAAATTCCTAAATCCATAAATGGATGAGTTTGAGTCACAAAGAATGGCAACGATAATATCCCCGAACTTTCATTCGAAAGTGCGAGGATACAAATTATCCCCCTTCTAAATTTTCAACAGTAGTTATATTCCTTCATGCACCTTTAAGTTTCTCAATAATGTCATACATGTATGGCGTCAAAATGAAATAATTTTCGTGAAGTAAAACTTGTACTGAAATTCACTGACTTATTTAGGAGGAAATGGTGATAAGGCAACACTATCATTTCCCTATATTACTCACAGCTCCGTCATGATGATAACAAAAATATTTACCTCTGTACCTATAACTATCACTCCTGGTAGATAATTCATGTAATTCAATTCATGTTTAGTCAAATTTAGTTCCTTCCTGTAGTATGGATGATGAATCAGGAGTTCCCCTCCATGCTGTCCAAGAACTGTTTGTGGTACTTTAATATAAATATCAGGTTCTTGGCGTACAGGTACTTCTGGATCTTCTGATGATCGCTTTTGTCTTGTTTTTCCTTTTCCAAAATCTTCATCAGGATGCACATAAAATCTGGTTGATGTCACCTTAAACAGAAACTAAATACTCATAACATTATT
>MJUU01003346.1:69725-82869 GCA_002080025.1 Modiolus philippinarum | reverse complement strand
AAGGCAACAATATCATTTCCCTATATTACTAACAGCTCCCTCATGATGATAACAAAAATATTTACCTCTGTACCTATAACTATCACTCCTGGTAGATAATTCATGTAATGCAAATCATGTTTAGTCAAATTTAGTTCTTTCCTGTAGTATGGATGATGGATCAGGAGTTCCCCTCCATGCTGTCCAAGAACTGTTTGTGGTACTTTATTATAAATATCAGGTTCTTGGTGTACAGGTACTTCTGGATCTTCTGATGATCGCTTTGGTCTTGTTTTTCCTTTTCCAAAATCTTCATCAGGATGCACATAAAATCTGGTTGATGTCACCTTAAACAGAAACTAAATACTCATAACATTATTATCTTTTTGCAGTTATATTAAAATAGAATTAGTTCCAGGACTTAACATGCTCTCTCTCTCTCTGTCTGTCTCTCTCTCTGTCTCTCTCTCACAAAGTCTGAATCATGAAACACTTGGATGGTTTTTTCAGCAAGTCCTGACATTTGCAAAAGTAAATGAAATTTGATCAAGTATTTAAAACTGTGTTTAAATGAAAAAAAAAATATTCCAATCACTTTAAACCATCTGGTTTTATAATACATTGTATTAGGAGCACAACTAAATGTGATAAGATTATTGTTATTTGATTAAGCAGTATAGCAGTATAAAAAGAGTTGAAGAAACCAAAATAGGTCAGGATGGACAAATGAAGAAATAAATAAATAAAGTGCCACCATCAGTCTATTTTAAACAGATAAATGAATTGATGGATACCCATCATTATTATTGACCGCCTACTTAACAAGAGGCTCTCAAGAGCCTGTATCGCTCACCTGGAACCTGGCTCTTTAACATTTCATGTCTGGTCCAACTTGGCAAAAAAATTCAGAGGAGAATATTTTCCAAGGTGAATCCAATTAAGGGATCCATGGTTAACTATGTACCTGTTGACAGCCATATTGTATGGGATGCGTACCTGCTGAACACAATTTTTAAAGGGGACCACCAAAAGGTTATTGTGACCATATTCGACTCCAACTGACAAAGTGTTTTTTTTAGAAAAATATTTTTGAAAATGTTCCAATAGCGTCCAGCATTAAACTGTGTTTCCCACTGGTGGCCATCTTGAATAGGACTCGAACCTGTCAGAAACAATTTTTAAAGGGGACCATTGTGACGAAGTTTGATTCCAGTTTCAGAAGAGAATTTCTTTGAATGTGTTTTCCCGTAGGGTCTAACGTTAAACTATATGGTACGAGAACACAATTAGGCGAATGATTTTCATTGTGGTCGAATGAAGTCCCAGTTTATTAAGTATATTTCTTTTAAATTTTTTTTCTATGCTTCATCCTTTTCATTTGGTTTGTTTTATTTGGGATTAATTGAAAGGAGTGACATTGAACAAAATTAAGAAATTGAGTATAATGTAGAATTTGATGTTGAGATTTCCTGTGTTCGGAAAGCCTCTGGACTTTTGACTGATGGTATGCATGTTTGATGTGGAATGAAAAAAACATGTATGTTAGGATTTTCAAAAAATATAATTTCAGATTAAGATGGTACTTTAAGTATGCCAAATTTCATGTAAAAAGCGCTGGTGCGATTTTTTAAATTTGACTTTTCTTTATAAAGAAAATTAATTGTGTTCTCGGGCCTAGTAGGGGGAGGATGAAAACAAGAGCTGTCGCCGAATGGCAGCCAAATATACCCCCCGCTCATTGAATCCTGGATTGATATGGTAAGTGCAAATTTAAGTTGGTGTGGACACAATACAGGTGTGGACACAGTGCAAGTATGGACACAATGATATAATCTTAAAGAAAGAACTTTTCACAAGTACTCTGTCTAAATCAGACAAATATGAAATTCACCCTTTTTTAGCCTATTTGACATTTTACACAAAAATCATAAGCAGTAGAGAAATTTCATTACAACACTTTGAAAACAACTTTTCAAGAGGATTACAATGAAAAGGTGTCTCTGCAACGGTTTGACTCACAATATCTATGCTTAAAATGTTTTCCTGAAAAAAAAGAAAATTGCAGGAGAAATCAACTGAAGTCAAAGTCGAATTATCTCCCCTTCCTGATTTCAAACAATGATCACATTCCTTCATGCACATCTACATATAGTGCTCTTCCTTTGTTTATAGTTTCATCAAAATCCTTCAAGTGGTTTAAGAGGAGTTGCACTTACGAGGTAACCCATACATAGGGAATCAACGAAAGTTCAAAGTCGAATTATCTCCCCTTCCTGGTTTCGATCAATAATTATATTCCTTCATGCACATCTCCATATAGTGTCCTTCCTTTGTGTAAAATTTCATCAAAATCCTTCAAGTGGTTTAAGAGGAGTTGCGCTTACGAGGTAACCCATACATAGGGAATCAACGAAAATTCGAAGTCCAATTATCTCCCCTTCCTGATTTCGGACAATAATCATATTCCTTCATGCACATCTCTATATAGTGTCCTTCCTTTGTGCAAATGGTGAATAAAAGGATATGGAGTAAATGCATATGAGACAAAGTTTCTACAAATACATGGTAAAAACAAGCAAAGGAACAACGCTTTAATTCTCTCACGCACAAGTGAGTTTCATCAAAATCCTTCAAGTGGTTAAAGAGGGGTTGCGCTTATGAAGTAACCCATACATAAAGAATCAACGAAAATTCAAAGTCAAATAATCTCCCCTTCCTGGTTTCGGACAATAATCATATTCCTTCATGCACATCTCCATATAGTGTCCTTCCTTTGTGCAAAGTTTCATCAAAATCCTTCAAGTGGTTTAAGAGGAGTTGCGCTTACGAGAAGTGTGGACAGACGGAGGGACGGACGGACAGACAGACAGACGGGGGGTTCCTATATACCCCCCCCAAACTTTGTTTGCGGGGGGTATAATTACAAAACTTAGATTTTTTGCACTTTTAGGTCATAAATTGTATACCTTTGGTAAAATTTGGGTAAAATACAGAAAAATATCTGGCATTATAATGGACATAGTTTTTCAGAGGCTGTTTGCTGCCCCTGAGGGGCCATTTTTGTTACAGTGAAACCTGTCTAAACCGAACACCTATGGGACTGAATGTTTTGTTCGGTTTTGTCAGGTTTTTCATTTGACCGTTGATTAGAATTTGAAAAATGGGTTTACATGTATTATGTATAAATATTATATAAAACGTAAGACAAATGAAGTTTTTAGATTAATATTGGAAAACAAACAGCATTTATGCATAAAAAAAAAACGGAAATTTAAGTTTGTTTGTTTGTTTTCTGTCTGAATTAAAATCATCGTTTGCCAATTTAATTTTGACAATCGCATCTTCGGTCATAGAAATTTGCTGTTCCACAGATTGCAGATATCTACAGTCCTTGACAAGTGAAAAATCCTTACTTAGATTTTCTTCAAAATTGCCATATGGGTAGATCTTGATATGCTGAACATTTTTGCATATTAAACTCAACCTCTTTCAGTTATAGTTTTTCTAATAAAAAATAAATAAAAATTTTAAAAATTTATGGAAAAAGGGCAATAACTCCTAAATGGTCATCAGATTTTCTTCAAAATTGCAGGGTGGGTGGATCTTGACATAGTGATCATTTTTACTCCATGTCAGATTTTTGATATCTGCAATGGTTTCTGAGTCGGACAATGTTGAATTTTCCCGCCTTCTTTGGCGGCCATTTTGAAAATGGCGGTCAATCAACAATTTTTAACACCGGTTTTGAAATCGCGACATCAATATCTATTTGGAAACCATATTTCACTGAAATCGGACAATGTTGAATTTTCCCGCCTTTTTTGGTGGCCATTTTGAAAATAGCGGTCAACGAACAATTTTCAACACAGGTTTTGAAGTAGCGACATCAATTTCTACTTGGAAACAAAATATTTCATTGAAATCGGACAATGTTGAATTTTCCCACCTTTTTGGCGGCTATTTTGAAAATGGCAGTCGGGGAACAATTTTCAACACCAGTTTTGATGTCACAACATCAATATCTTTTTGGAAACCAAATTTTATTGAAATCTGAAAATGTTTAATTTTCCTGCCTTTTTAATGGCAGCCATTTTGAAAGTGGTCGTCAATGAACAATTTTAGCATCGGGTTTGAAATCTCGACTTCAATATCTATTTGGAAACCAAATTTCATTGAAATCGGACAATGTTGAAATTTCCCACCTTTTTTTTGGTGGCCATTTTGAAAATGTCGGTCAATGAGCAAGTTTCAACACCGGTTTTGAAGTAGCTATATTAATATCTACTTGCATTGGAAAACAAATTTCATTGAAATCGGTCAATGTTGAATCCCCCCCCCCCTTATTATTGGCCATTTTGAAAATGGCGGTAAATGAACAATTTTCAACACTGGTTTTTTGATGTCGCAACATCGATATCTATTTGGAAACCAAATTTTATTAAAATCGGACAATGTTGAATTTTCCCGCCTTTATTAGTGGACATTTTGAAAATAGCGGTAAATGAACAATTTTCAACACCGGTTTTGAAATCGCGACATCAATTTCTATTTCAATGAATTCAGACAATGTTGAATTTTCCCGCCTTTTTTTGGCGGCCATTTTGAAAAGGGCAGTGAACGACAATTTTCAACACCAATTTTGATGTTGCGACATCAATATCTATTTGGAAACCAAATTTAATTGAAATCTGACAATGTTGAATTTTCCCGCCTTTTTTGGCGGCCATTTTGAAAATGGCAGTCAACGGACAATTTTAAACACTGGTTTTGAAATCGTGACATCAATATATCTATTTGAAAACCAAATTTCTGTGAAATCAGACAATGCTGAATCCCCGCCTTTTTTTGGCGGCCATTTTGAAAATGGCCGTCAACGAACAATTTTCAACACCAGTTTTGAGGTCAACACATCATGGCAAACATTTTATCAATTTTCACTTCAACTTTATCTTCTATAGTTTTGAACATAAGAGGAACAAGAATAGAATTCCTGGGTCCCCCGTCGGTAACTGTATATGAAGTCGCAATATTTTCGAACATTCAGGGCTGTTCCAGAATTAAATGTGTGGGGAGGTCGGGAGAAACTTTTTTTATACCCCCACCACCAATCTTTTTTTTTCTTTATTTCCTGTAGTAAATATATCCAAAATACTAAAACTAGAAAAAGGTGATCTGCTGATCACAAAAGATACCCCGCCCATAGACAATCCTAGTAGTTGCAGCAATAACCCCAAAATATTAAAATTTTCCTTCAAAACAAACTCAAGTTATCACCCGGAAACCATAAAATTAACAGATTTTGCCTAAATCAAGGGCAATAACTCTGGAACGCAAAATCCGATCACGGTCAAAATCGGACCTGACCTGTATTTGATGAATAGAAACATAATCCCAAAATATCAAAACTTTCCTTCAAAGCAAACTCAAGCTATCATCCGGAAACAATAAAATTTATAGATTTTGCCTAAATCAAGGGCAATAACTCTGGAATGCAAAATCAGCTCACCGTCAAAATCGAACTTGACCTGTATTTTATGAATGGAAACATAATCCAAAAAATATCAAAACTTTCCTTCAATGCAAACTCAACTTATCATCCGGAAACCATAAAATTTACAGATGTTGCCTAAATCAAGGGCAATTACTCTGGAACGCAAAATCCGATCACGGTCAAAATCGAACTTAACCTGTATTTTATCAATAGAAACATAATCCCAAAATATTAAAACTATCCTTCAATGAAAACTCAAGTTATCATCCGGAAATCATACAATTTACAGATTTTGCCCAAGTCAAGGGCAATTACTCTGGAACGCAAAATTCGACCACAGTCAAAATCGAACTTGACCTGTAATTTCTGATTAGAAACATAATCCCAAAATATTAAAACTTTCCTTCAAAGCAAACTCAAGTTATCATCAAGAAACGAAAGTGTGACGGACGGACGGACGGACGGACAAGAGGAATCCTATTTATCCTGCAATGGCCGTTTTCATAGACGAATACGACCCTACGAATATTTTTTTTCGTATTCGTATGGTAGGCTGGTAACCGGCTCACGATTTTGAACGAAAAAAAGACAGGCGACTGGTTTGAAAACATCACTACTTTGACGTCACAGTGTATATTCGCTTATGACGTCAAGGATTTAACCAAAATGGGCAGAGTTGTTTACTTTCTATTTCGTCCCGCTTCACTAGGAAAACGCATTTGTAAATAGGTTTTTAATGATTGCAGGTTAAAAACAATATACGTACATTGTCGGGAAATATAAAATTTATTTGTACTTCCTGCGAGACAGGCGAGAAATGCTCGGTAAACCTCGCATTTCTACCTGTTTCTAAAGCTCGTCAAATAAATTTTATATTTTCCGACAATGTACATATATTGTATATATACCCCACCTTTTCAGGCGGCGGTATAATAAAACAAATACCTATTAACATATATAAGTTCATCTAAAATGGTCCAATTACTCCAACAACAAGAAAAAGGTGATCTGCTGATCAAAAAAGATACCCCCGCCCCTAGGCAATTCTAGTACTTGCAGCAACCTGGATAACTATTTTGCTTGTCCATTGGCTTTTTCATTAGATTTTGCATGATTCAAGGGCAATAATGCTGGTGCGCAAAATTAGATCACAGTGAAAATACACTTGACCTGTATTTTATAAATTGTCCCAAACTTTTCATAAAAAGAAACTCAAGTTATCATCTGAAAACCATAAAAATACAGATTTTGCATAAATCAAGGACAATAACTCTGAACCAAAAGTCTGATCATGGTGAAAATCAAACTCAACCTGTATTTTATGGGAAGTAACATACCCAAAATATTAAATCTTTCCTTCACAGCAAACTCAAGTTGTCATCTGGAAACCATAACTTTTACAGATTTTGTCTCTTTAAGGGGCAATAATTCCAGCATGCAAATACGATCAAAGTCAAATTCATACTTGAACTGTTTTTTATAATTAAAAACGCTGTTCCAAAATTCATAAACTGTCCCTTGAAGAAAACTGAAGTTATTATCCAGAATCCATAAAATCTACAGATTTTGCCTAACTCAAGGGCAATAACTCTGGAATGCAAATCCGATCACGGTCAAAATCACACTTGACCTGTATATTATGAATATAAACATTGTCCCAAAATATTAAAACTTCCTTCAAAGCAAACTCAAGTTATCATCCGGAAACCATAAAATTTACAGATATTGCCAAATTCAGGTTCAATACCTCTGGAACATAAAATCCGATCACAATCAAAATCGAACTTGATCTGTATGTTATGAATATAAATTTTGTCCCAAAATATTAAAACTTTCCTTCAAAGCAAACTCAAGTTATCATCTGGAAATCATAAAATTTACAAATTTTGCCTAATTCAGGGGCAATAACTCTGAAATGCAAAATCCGGTCACGGTCAAAATCACACTTGACCTGTATATTATGAATATAAACATTGTCCCAAAATATTAAAACTTTCCTTCAAAGCAAACTCAAGTTATCATCCGGAAACCATAAAATCTACAGATTTTGCCTAATTCAGTGGCAATTGCTGTAGAACGCAATATCTGATCACGGTCAAAATCGAACTTGACCTGTATTTTATGAATATAAATACTGTCCCAAAATATTTAAACTTTCCTTCAAAGCAAACTCAAGTTATCATCTGGAAACCATAAAATTTACAAATTTTGCCTAATTCAGGGGCAATAACTCTGGTATGCAAAATCTGATCGCAGTCAAAATCAAACTTGACCTGTATTTTATTAATATAAACATTGTCTCAAAATATTAAAACTTTCCTTCATAGCAAACTGAAGTTATCATCCGGAAACCATAAAATTTTCAGATTTTGCCTAATTCAAGGGCAATAACTCTGGAACACAAAATCCGATCACGATACAAATCGAAATTGACCTGTATTTTATGAATACAAACATTTTTCCAAATATTAAAACTTTGCCTCAAAGCAAACTCAAGTTATCATACGGAAACCATAAAATTTTCAGATTTTGCCTAATTCAAGGGCAATAACTCTGTAACGCAAAATCCGATCATGGTCAAAATCGAACTTGACCTGTATTTTATGAATACAAACATTGTCTCGAAATATCAAATCTTTGCCTCAAAGCAAGCTGAAGTGATCATCCGGAAACCATAAATTTTCAGATTTTGCCTAATTCAAGGGCAATAACTCTGGAACGCAAATCCGATCACGGTCAAAATCGAACATGACCTGTATTTTATCAATACCAACACTGTCTCAAAATATAAAAACTTTGCCTCAAAGCAAGCTAAAGTTATCATCCGGAAACCATAAAATTTCCAGATTTTGCCTAATTCAAGGGCAATAACTCTGGAAAGCAAAATCCGATCATAGTCAAAATCGAACTTAACCTGTATTTTATGTATACAAACATCGTCTCAAAATATCAAATCTTTGCCTCAAAGCAATCTGAATTTATCATCCGGAAACCAAAGTGTGACGGACGGACGGACGGAAAGACGGACGGACGGACGGACAAGAGGAATCCTATATTCCCCCGACCTTTTAAAGGCGGGGTCATAAAAAGTATCACCCAAGGCTGATGTTCGAACTTGACCAAGGCATTAGTGGTATTAACATTTGGTATAAGTTTCATGAAAATCCGTTAAAATTTGTAGCCAAAAGAGCGCTTATAAGGTCAATTTTTGGATAAAACGGAGTCATTTTTGTGGTCAAAATCTCATAACTCCAACAAAAAGTATCGAGCAAGGCTGATTTTCGAACTTGACCAAGTTATTAGTGGTTTAAACATTTGGTATAAATTTCATGAAAATCCATCAAAACTTCTGGGCATGAGAGCGCTTACAAAAAAGTTTGACGGACAGACGGACGGACGCACGGCATTTCTATGTCCCCGCTGAAAATTTGTGAAAAAGGGCAATAACTCCTACAAGGGTTTTTGGATTTTCTACAATAGTAAGTAGATCTTTATATGCAGAACAATTTTGCAATTAAACTTGACCTCTATCTGTTATACTTTTTAAAGTAAAAAATATAATAACTCCTACAAAAATATTCAGACAGAACTCATCTTCGAACTCCCTTGAATTATAATTGAGTTAAAGCTACTGTATAAATATTATCCAAGTCTGATAAGAAATAAATTTTAAAGAGCGTTTACAAGGACATTTTGCCAATTTTCTAAGTTATTAAGGGGCATAACTCCTACAAAAATATTCAATCATGACTCATCTTCGAACTCCCTTGAGGTATAATTGATTTAAAGCTACTGTATAAATATTATCAAAGTCCAAAAAGAAATAGATTTTCTAGAGTGCTTACAAGGACATTTTGCCAATTTTCTAAGTTATTAAGGGGCACAACTCCTACAAAAATATTCAATCATGACTCATCTTCGAACTTCCTTGAGGTATTGTTGAGTTAAAGCTATTGTATGAATATCCGATGAGAAATAAGTTTTCTAGAGCGCCTACAAGGCAGACGGACGGACCCACGGACAGACCCACGGACGGACGAAATGTAATGCTACAATGCAAAGTTGTTGAGAATGGACTTAAAACACAAAATTTTACTTACCAAAGACACTCAAGCGTAACATGTAGGTCATTGACATCCAATTGTCGGAGAATTTGGTAATACTCAAGATAAGTGTTTCAATAAAATATCATAATGCTACAATGTATATTGAGAAATGGACTAAACCCAAAATTTAACTTCTGGACAGACGGAAGCACGGATGGACAAGGGAAAATCAATATGTCCCTTCCACTATCGTGGCGGGGCATAAAAATCAAAGAAATGTCAAACCTTAACAGAACTCACCATATTAAATCTTCAAGCCAATTATCAAATTAGAATAAATGGTTGCTGAGGGGTCTTACGGAATGACCCACTGACAGACAAGGGTTAAACAGTATACCTTTACAGTATAATACCAGTTGACTGGACTATATTGGATAATGATGAAACTGTATGTTCTATCACTACCAAAAATGACAAAAAAAATAGTTCAGAACTTACAACTGATACAATAGATAGTGCACTGTTACTGTCGAAATTTCTAGGCAGTAGGATAAGATCAGCTACTGATACTACACGACTTTTCCCAAATGACATCTCTCCTCTCCATGCTGAACCTGGACTGTAAAAAATGTAGGTCAAGTCGCTTAAGATATCATGTGTGAACTGATGCATTAACGAAGTCATGGCCAAAACAAGAGGCTCTCAAGAGCCTGTATCACTCACCTGGAACCTGGCTCTTTAACATTTCATGTCTGGTCAAAATTGACAAAAAATTCAGAGAATATTTTCCAATGTCTTTTCCAATTAAGGGACCCATGGTTAACTTTGTTCCTGCTCACAGCCATATTGGGCGGGATGCAAACCTGGTGAACACAATTTTAAGGGGACCACCAAAGGATTATTGTGACCATGACTCCAATTGGCCTAGTGTTTTTTTAGAAAAAGATCTTTGAAAATGTTCCCTGGCCAAAATAAAAATATTGTATGTTTGCCGAAACGCGAACGACCCCCATCCCCCCCCAAAAAAAAACAAAAAAAAAAACGCCGACTCAAATTCTTCATTGCCGTTTTCATCGGCAATTTTTTTTCTCCGGATTTTTTTTTCATTTTTTATCCGCAATCGTATAAAAATAAATTTTCATCATCTTTGCGCTTGAAAGTAACTGCAAAATAGAACAAAAAACAAGCGTAATTGACGTGGATACAATATAAATCTTTGATATCTTCGGGGTTTATCTTTGGGGATAAAGAAAACGCATAAGACTAACATGTGGTGACAATGGAAAACAGTTTTTTTTACAAGGTCGTCGTCTGTCGTGGTGAAAGTAAACAAAAACCTAAGCCTATTGTGTCTTACAGACGTTTTCGGACAGGCGTGGGTTACAGAAGTTTGAACCAGACATTCATGTACTTCAATAAAACATGTCCACTACCAATTCGGACAGCCTTGATACACAACCCACCAAGGCCTGAATTAACCAAGTTAAAAATCCATGTTTTTTCTTGATTTCATCAGGTTTAATTATTATTCTTTTTTGATATTTAGTTGGTATTTAGTTTACTCCGGTATTTCGGTTTATGTCTGTCGGATTATTCATGTTGTAAGTTCAATTCAGTTAAAATGTTGAGTAACTTCATTCTAAATAGTATCATGAAGTAGTTCGTCTTTGCTTTAATATTTTCAAAAAAAGGAATAATGTGTCCTTGGAACAACAATTCATATTAGAACATGCCATCACTTAAATGGTAAACAATGGAATTCTTGGCCAAAAAAGTTGTAACTTTATTTGTAGCATATGTACATGATATAAATGCACTAAGCACTGACCACCATTCAAGGAAGACTGGTGAATAAATGTCAGCTGGCCCTGTTTGCACAACTTAACTTAAATTAAGCAATTTTTACACAAGAAAACATTGGATAATTAAAATATACAAAACAAAATTCATGGCTGTGACGAGACGAAATCACACCTCACACCTGTGATTTCGACGAAATCACGCCTGAGATTTATCAAATCCAAGCTATGATTCCATCACAGTCTCTTATGATCCCATCCGTGATTCAGGTGTGATTTTGCTGGGATTTGGGTGCGATGTCAGCCGAGATCCCGTCGTGATCCCAATATTCTGCCCCAGCCGTGATTCGTCTGAATCTCATGTGTGAATCGCCTGTGAATCACATCATGCATTTCAGTGGAAAAGATGAAAATGTGATTTTTCCCATTGGGTCCAATGTTAAGCCTAAGTTCCGCACTGACGGCCATGTTTTTTTATCAGATCGGAACAAAATGAGCATTCATAGTGAAGGACCTCTAGTACATCATTCCTGTAGAGTTTTGTTGAATTTGCTTCAGCGGTTTCAGAGTAGAAGATGAGAATGTGATTTTCCCATATAGTCCAATGTTAAACCCAAGTTCATCGCTTGCGGCCATGTTTTTTATCAGATCAGAACAAAATAAGCATTTTTAGTGAAGGACCTCTAGTACATCATTACTGTAAAGTTTTGTTGAATTTGCTTCCGCGGTTTCAGAGGAAAACATGAAAATGTGATTTTTCCCATTGGGTCCAATGTTAAACCTAAGTTCCGTGCTGGTGGCCATGTTTTTTATCGGATCGGAACAAATGAGCATTCATAGTGAAAGACCTCTAGTACATCATTCCTGTAAAGTTTTGTTGAATTTGCTTCAGCGGTTCTAGAGGAAAAGATGTTCCGTGCTGGTGGCCATGTTTTTTATCGGATCAGAACAAAATGAGCATTCTTGGTGAAGGACCTCTAGTACATCATTCCTGTAAAGTTTTGTTGAATTTGCTTCAGCGGTTTCAGAGGAAAAGATGAAAATGTGATTTTTCCCATTGGGTCCAATGTTAAACCTAAGTTCCGAGCTGGCGGCCATGTTTTTTATCCGCGCAGAACAAAATGACCATTCTTAGTGAAGGACCTCTACTATATCATTCCTGTAAAGTTTTGTTGAATTTGCTTCAGCGGTTTCAGAGGAAAAGATGAAAATGTGATTTTCCCCTTAGGGTCCAATGTTTAAGCTAAGTTCCGCGCTGGCGGCCATGTTTTTTGTCGGATCGCAACAAAATGAGCAATCTTTGTAAAGGACCTTTAGTACATCATCCCTGTAAAGTTTTGTTGAATTTGTTGAATTTGCTTCAGCGGTTTCAGAGGAAAAGATGAAAATGTGATTTTTTTCCATAGGGTCCAATGTTAAACCTAAGTTCCACGCTGGCGGCCATGTTTTTTATCGGATCGGAACAAATGAGCATTCATAGTGAAAGACCTCTAGTACATCATTCCTGTAAAGTTTTGTTGAATTTGCTTCAGCGGTTTCAGAGGAAAAGATGAAAATGTGATTTTTCCCATCGGGTCCAATGTTAAACCCAAGTTCCGAGCTGGCGGCCATGTTTTTTATCCGCGCAGAACAAAATGACCATTCTTAGTGAAGGACCTCTAGTATATCATTCCTGTAAAGTTTTGTTGAATTTGCTTCAGGGGTTTCAGAGGAAATGATGAAAGTGTGATTTTTCCCATAGGGTCCAATGTTTAAGCTATGTTCCGCGCTGGCGGCCATGTTTTTTATCGGATCAGAACAAAATGACCATTCTTAGTGAAGGACCTCTA
>MJUU01003346.1:24176-67030 GCA_002080025.1 Modiolus philippinarum | reverse complement strand
ATGCAGGATACTCAAGTTATCATCCGGAAACCAAAAAGATGGGCGTACAGACGTACGTACGGACGGACGTACGGATCAGGGTAAACCTTAATGCCCCCGACCGCCTAGCGGCGGGGGCATAAAAAGGATCTTTCTCCTGTGATAAATAGGCACTGGAACTGGTTTAGTTTTGATATAATGTGTAGGTCCAACAAATAATCTGAGAAACAGTCTTATATGTAATACTAATCTATTTTTAGCAACTGTTACCTTGACCTTGGGGGTATCAACGCTAAAATCTATGGGATTATGTCTATAGTGATAAGTAAGCAAGTTTGGTTTTGATCAGATGCAGAATACTCAAGTAATCGTTCGGAAACCAAAATTGTATTGAAATTTTAGATTATTTTTAGCAACTGTGACCTTGACCTTGGTGCTACCATCCTGAAAATCAATAGACTTTTGTATTGGGTGATTAGCAAGCACGTGACCAATTTGGTTTTGATCCGATGTAGTATACTCTAGTTATCATCCGGAAACCAATTTTATTGAACTTTTAGTCTATTTTTAGCAACTGTGACCTTGACCTTGGGGGTACCAACCCGGAAATCGATAGGGTTCCGTCTTGGGTGATAAGCAAGCATGAGACCGTGTTTGGTTTTGATCCGATGTAGTATACTCAAGTTATAAGCCGGAAACAAAATTTTATTGAAATTTTAGTCTATTTTTAGCAACTGTGACCTTGATCTTGGGGTTACCAACCTGGAAATCTATAGGGTTCTGTCTTCGGTGATAAGTAAGCATTTGACCAAGTTTGGTTTTGATCCGATGCAGGATACTCAAGTTATCATCCGGAAACCAAAAATTTATTGAAATTTTAGTCTATTTTTAGCAACTGTGACCTTAACCTTGGCGGTACCAACTGGGAAAACAATAGGGTTCTGTCTTGGGTGATAAGTAAGCACGTGACAAAGTTTGGTTTTGATCCGATGCAGGATACTCAAGTTATCTTCCGTAAACCAAAATTATATTGAAATTTTAGTCTATTTTTAGCAACTGTGACCTTGACCTTGGGGGTACCAGCCTGGAAATCGATAAGGTTCTGTCTTCGGTGATAAGTAAGCATGTGACCAAGTTTGGTTTTGATCCGATGTAGTATACTCAAGTTATCATCCGGAAACCAAAATTTTATTGAAATTTTAGTCTATTTTTAGCAACTGTGACCTTGACCTTGGGGGTACCAACCTGGAAATCGATAGGGTTCTGTCTTGGGTGATAAGTAAGCATGTGACCAAGTTTGGTTTTGATCCGATGCAGGATACTTAAGTTATCATCCGGAAACCAAAAAGATGGACGTACGGACGTACGTACGAACGTACAGACGGACGGACGTACGGATCAGGGTAAACCTTAATGCCCCCGACCGCCACCGGCGGGGGCATAAAAACATAGGTAATCAACGATTACAAAGTTCGCCTCGTTATGGCACATTGTCAGAGTAACCTAATTTTGCCTGGATGCTGACCTTCCATTACAGATGCATGCATATGCTTGTTTACATGTTCCTAACATGTATAGTGACCGAGATCTAAACTCTTTAGTAAATTTGGATGTGAGTCAATCAAGTGGAAAATAGAGGTTAAGTGACCTAATTTTGCATGGATGCTGACCTACCATCAGAGATGCAGGCATATGCAAGGTTAAATGATCCTATCATGTATAGTGACTGAGAAATGAACTCAGACGTGAACCTGAATGTAAGTCAATCAAGCGGACAATATAGGTCAAAAAGACCTAATTTTTCCTGGATGACCTACCATCAGAGATGCATGCATATGCAAGGTTAAATGATCCTACCATGTATAGTGACTGAAAAATAAAGTCTGACATAAATTGAGTTTAAGTCATTCAAGCAGAAAATATCTAGGTCAAAAAGACCTAATTTTGCCTGGATGCTGACCTACCATTAGAGATGCATGCACATGCAAGGTTACATAATCCTACCAAGTATAGTGACTTGGATCTGAATGGGAATGTAAACTTGAATGTAAGTCATTCATGCGGAAAACATTGGTCAACATGGTCAAAGTGACTTAATTTCGCATGGATACTGACCTACTATCAGAGATGCATGCATATGCAAGGTTACATGATCCTACCATGTAGTGACTGAGATCTGAACTCGGACGTAAACTTGAATGTAAGTCATTCAAGAGGAAAATATAGGTCAAAAAGACCTAATTTTGCCTGGATGCTGACCTACCATCAGAGATACATGCACATGCAAGGTTACATGATCCTACCATGTATAGTGACTGAGATCTGAACTCGGACGTAAACTTGAATGTAAGTCATTCATGCGGACAATATAGGTCAAAGTGACCTAATTTTGCATGGATGCTGACCTACCATCAGAGATGCATGCATATGCAAGGTTACATGATCCTACCATGTATAGTGACTGAGATCTGAACTCGGACGTAAACTTGAATGTAAGTCAGTCATGCGGAAAATAAGGTCAAAGTGAACTCATTTTGCATGGATGTTGAACTACCATCAGAGATGCATGCATATGCAAGGTTTCATGATCCTATCATGTATAGTGACTGAGATCTGAACTCGGACGTAAACTTGAATGTAAGTCATTCAAGCGGAATATAGGTCAAAGTGACCTAATTTTGCGTGGATGCTGACCTACCATCACAGATGGATGCATATGCAAGGTTACATGATCCTACCATGTATAGTGACTGAGATCTGAACTCGGACGTAAATTTGAATGTAAGTCATTCAAGCGGAAAATATAGGTAAAAAAGACCTAATTTTGCCTGGATGCTGACCTACCATCACAGATGCATGCACATGCAAGATTACATGATCCTAACATGTATAGTGACCGAGATCTGAACTCGGACGTAAACTTGAATGTAAGTCATTCATGCGGAAAATATAGGTCAAAGTGACCTAATTTTGCATGGATAATGACCTACCATCAGAGATGCATGCATATGCAAGGTTACATAATCCTACCATGTAAATTGACTGAGATCTGAACTCGGACGTAAACTTGAATGCAAGTCATTCAAGCGGAAAATATAGGTCAAATGGACATAATTTTACCTGGATGCTGACCTACCATCAGAGATGAACTCAAACGTGAACCTAAATGCAAGTCAACCAAGCGGACAATAGAGGTCAAAAAGATCTAATTTTGCCTGGATGACCTACCATCAGAGATGCACGCATATGCAAGGTTAAATGATCATATCATGTATAGTGACTGAGAAATGAAGTCGGACATAACTTGAATGTAAGTCATTCAAGCGGAAAATATAGGTCAAAGAGGCCTAATTTTCTCGGAGGCTGTGAGTCAACCCAAGATACACCTGCATGATGACCGTACCATGCATAGTTGCCGAGATATACACCCAAATGTTGAGGCGAACGCCGGGGGCCCCTCAACTTCGTTGAGGCGAACTAAAAACTCACTCGACATGTAGACTGCATATCCGTGCAAAGGTTCCAAATATGTGGACAAATCTATCTTCTGGAACTGGATTTTGAAATGCCGGACATCGTAAGGACTGTGTGCAATAATTGAAGTAGTGTGTAAGCATCATTTTTACCGATCTAATGAAGTCTTCTATCAGTGAAATATAAAGGTCATTGTTCCTGTTAAAATAAGAGTACTTAAACATGTTAAGAGAAAAGTAATCATTTCTTTGATTTAAATAATCATACTGGAATTTATATCTGAAGAAATTATAATGAACGGTTGTGCGAATTGCATATGAAACGACCACAGCATGTTGAAATTAGAATATACATGTAGCAAAAATTTCCATGATACAGCAGTTCTTTCATGTTAGCAAATATGACAATCATCTTGAATTTATGATTCACAATAAAACTAAGCACTTGGTGGAAGACCATCATGTCACCATAACTGAGTAATATGAAACAGTTCTCAAAATGCAGTACTTTAAAGGTCTTCCCATAGGGTTTAATGTTAAACTAAGGTCTATAGTAATTGCAGAACAGTAATCTTCGTACTGTTACAATGCCTGTAAGTATACAATTTCACTTAATGGATAACTCAAAATGCAAAAAAAAAAAATTGTCTATTTTTCTGCCTTGAGGGCAAATTAACTAACTATGAAAACTTTGGCACAGATAATTTTAACACCTATTGCTAGTTTCTCTGATTAACAAATGATCAAAGATGTAAGACGAGTACCAGATGAATAATTTTGGGGTTTTTGGACCTCCTAAAGATCACGTCTCAAGGGGTATATGAACAGCTGTGCTAACTGTGCATGATACCACCACACCATGTTGAAATTAGAATGTAATAATAATATTATTACTTTATCTAAAGAGGGTAACACAGTTAGTAAAAAAAACTAATTATCCCTGAGGCCCTCATAAAATAAAAAAAACAAAAAGATACACATGTAAATAATAACATATCATGAATTGTCATTATAAATATAAGAAACACATTTCATTATCATTGATTATAAAATTATAAAATAGACACTTTTTTTGTCTCACATACAACACAAATACAATGATGAGGGTATATAGGTATGAGGGGGGCAGGAGGGGGTCTGATCCCGGAATCCCGACTTTATTTTTTCTAAATCCCGAAATCCCGAACTACAAAGAAACTTAAAGACTGATGAATCCCGATTCCCGGTGAATAAATTTCCCAAAATCCCGGGCTTAAATCATAAAAATCCCGAAATCCCGAGCTTAAAAACATCCAATCCCGACATCCCGAAAAAGGTCCTGCCCCCACCCCCTCAGGTATGATAAGTGTGTGTTAGATGAAACATGCAGGTAAATACATGTAAAGGCATTATTGATTTTCACAAAGCCAAGTTATTTTTGGTCTGGGTATACAAAGACATAAATGTTTTTTAAAGTTACTTTTGAAAGAATTTGTATTTTCACAATTTCAACTAGAACAGGGTAAACTATTCCAGAGTGTTGGGCCATTATAGAAGAAAGATTTCTTGTACAGCTCTGTCCTTGGTTTTTGATACTGCTCGCATAAGGTCCAGTGTTCAACTAAGTTCCCTGCTGGCAGCCATCCTGGATAAGGTGCGACCCTGTCGGACACCATTTTTCAACAGGCGCATCCAGGGACCATTGTGACCAAGTTTGGTTCCAATTGGCCATGTAGTTTCACAGGAAAAGATCTTTGAATGTGTTTTCCCTTAGGTCTAATGTTAAACTGTGTTTCCCGCTGACGGCCATCTTGGATGAGGTGCAAACCTGCTGGCGGACATCTTGGATATGGTGCAAACCTGCTGGCGGCCATCTTGTATATGGTGCAAACCTGCTGGTGGCCATCTTGGATGAGGTGCAAACCTGCTGAACATCATTTTTAAATGGGACCACCCAAGAACTATTGTGACCAAGTTTGGTTCCAATTGGCCCAGTGGTTTCAGAGGAGATCTTTGAAACTGTTCCAATAGGGTCCAATGTTAAACTTTTAACCGCTGGCGGCCATCTTGGATGAGGTGCGAACCTGCCGGACACCATTTTGAAACTTGTCCTTCCAGGGACCATTTTGACCAAGTTTGGTTCCAATTGGCCAAGTAGTTTCACAAGAGATCTTAGAATATGTTTTTCCATAGGGTCCAATGTTAAACTGTGTTTCTCACTGGCGGCAATCTTGGATGAAGTGCGAACCAACCGGACATAATTTTTAAAGGGGACCACCCAAGGACTTTTGTGACTAAGTTTGGTTCCAATTGGCCCAGTGGTTTCAGAGGAGAAGATTTTGAAACTGTTCCCAGTCCCCGGCGAAATGTATTTCAAGAAGTCATGAACTCTTCATGAACTGTTCAAACAGCTTGATCTGTTCTTGAACAGCTTGACCTGTTATTGAACAGTTGTTGAACTGTTCATGAAAAAATCTCACTTGAGTTCATGAACTTGTAATTAATGAAACTGTTCAAGAAGTGTTCAACTGTTTATTCTCAATGACTGCATGAACATTGATACATGAACTTGTTCAAGAACATTTCTTGAACAGTTCATGAAAACAAAATCATCTCATTTCATGAACATGATGTTCATGAATCTTTTCAATATACGTCCTTGAACATTTCATGAAAATACAAAAGTAATAAATTCATGAACAGGATGGGATTTCTGAGACTGTATTTGGAATAAAGGATGAATTTTCTGTAACTGCAGTCTTGAAAAATCTGCAGTATTGAAATTAAAGAAGGGTTGCAATAAAGTAGAGAGCAGAAAACCAAATTTCTGGAAACTTCTTTTAAAAAGTTAATGATAACACCATTTCTAACTGTCATGATGACAAATAGACATTTATGAATATTCTCAAGTTATTGAGAACTAATCATGGTGCAACGATACAGCTGCCACCTTTCAAATGCAGTTACCTTTAAAAATATGCAGTGAATACTTTTATTGATTTCTGCAAAAGGTAATAGGTTACAAAATCCGGGAAATTGTTTCCGTGATCCGGTTCCGTAATTTATAAAACTGGAAGTAATAATCGCCATTTGCAATTTTGTTGGCAATTGACTGAGACCCTTTTTTTACATGGTGTTGGCAATTCTCCCTTGATTACTTACACAAAACATTGGCGGTTTTTGGATTCAATGCAATCTTGAAATGTTTTTCTTTGAATTAAGTGGAAGCATCTATGAGAAATGTTTACAAATGGGATAATTCCATTTTTCATTTAGTCAGACATCCAGACCGTCGTTTACAAAGCTACTTTTATCATCCTATGCTGATCTTTTACTGATCCGACTTCTTACTCTTTATTTTTTATATTGCTTTATCTTTTACTGATGTGACTTTTTATTTTTTATTTTTATGACAAGCAATATAATAAATAAAAAATAAAAATAAGAAGTCAGATCAGTAAAAGATAAAGCAATATAAAAAATAAAAATAAGAAGTCGGATCAGTAAAAAATTCGTATCATTATAATAAGGACAATACTAACGCTTATATATTTTCTGTATTCCAAAAAATAACTAGGCTTTAAGAGTTTCAGGAAATTTACAAAAATTGAATTCAAATATTTGTGCAACTCAGGTATTGAAAATGACTTTGTTCACTAAAATGTATTAACCAGAGGCTCCCAGGAGCCTGTATCGCTCACCTGGCTTTCAGTTGCCACAATCAAATTAACATTGTAAGTCATACAGTTGATCTCCAGTTTCTCAAACTTTCGTAGTTCAAACACCTCCAATATCTTGAACTGTTTTTAAGAGTCTTATGATGTTTAACTATATTTCTAAGTAGACTTTTATGACAAAAAACGCTCTTGGTAAGGACAACTTTCGACACCAGTTTTGAAGTCGAGAGGTCATTTTGTAAATGGCACTCAACAAACAATTTTCAACATCGGTTTTGAAGTCGCAACATCAATATCTACCTGGAAATCAAATTTCATTTCAATCGGACAATGTTGAATTTTCCCGCCTTTTCTGGCGGGAATTTTGAAAATGGCGGTCAACGAACAATTTTCAACACCAGTTTTGAAGTCGCAACATCAATATCTATTTGGAAACCAAATGTCATTGACAATGTTGATTTTTCCGCCTTTTTTGACGGCCATTTTGAAAATGGCAGTCAACGAACAATTTTCAACACCGGATTTGAAGTTGAAACATCAATATCTATTTGGAAAACAAATTTCATTGAAATCGGACAATGTTGAATTTTCCCGCCGTTTTTTGGCGGCCATTTTGAAAATTGCGGTCAAGGAACAATTTTCAACATCAGTTTTGAAGTCGCCACAGCATGGCAAACATTTTATCAATTTACGTTTAACCTTCATCTTCTAAAGTTTTGGATATAAAAGAAGAAAAATATGAAAATTTTAAAAAATCGGTGAAAAAAGGGCAATAACTCCTACAAGGGTTTATGAATTTTCTTCAAAATTTCAGGGTGGGTAGATCTTGATATGCTGAACATTTTTGCAATAAACACTTGACCTCTTATCTGTTACACTTTTTGAAATAAAAAATAAAAAATACAAAAATTTTGAAAATTTAACGGAAAAAGGGCTATAACTCCGAGATAGGTTTTCAGATTTTCTTCAGAATTTCACAGTGGGTAGATCTCATTATGCTGATCATTTTTACCCTATGTCAGATTTTTGATATCTGTAACGGTTTTAAATACAAAAATTTTGAAAATTTAACGGGAAAAGTGCTATAACTCCGAGATAGGTTTTCAGATTTTCTTCAGAATTGCACAGTGGGTAGATCTCATTATGCTGATCAATTTTACTCTATGTCAGATTTTTTTATATCTGTAACGATATTCGAGTAATTAGCAAAAAACTGCAATTTAACCCTATGTTCAATTTTTAGCAACGGCGGTCATGTTGTTTGACCTACCGCCTAATCGAACACAATTTTGAGAAGCCATATTCTGGTGACGATTCAGGCCAAGTTTGGTTACATTTCGCCCAGTGGTTTCAGAGGAGAACATTTTTGAAATTATTGACAGAGACAGACGGACGCACGGAAGGACGGACGGACGACGGACGCATAGTGATGGCAAAAGCTCACATGGCCTTTTAGGCCAGGTGAGCTAAAAATGGCGGTCAATGAACAATTTTTAACATCAGTTTTGAAGTTGTGACATCAAGACCTATTTGGAAACCAAATGTCACTGAAATCGGACAATGTTGAATTTTCCCGCCTTTTTTGGCGGCCATTTTGAAAATGCCGATCAACGAACAATTTTGAACACCGGTTTTAACTTCTCAACATCGATATCTATTTGGAAACCAAATTTCATTGAAATCGGACAATGTTGAATTTTCCCGCCTTTTTTCTCGGCCATTTTAAAAATGGCAATCAACGAACAATTTTCAACACCGGTTTTGAACTCGCAACATCAAGATCTATTTGGAAGCCAAATTTCATTGAAATCAGACAATGTTGAATTTTCCCGCCTTTTTTGGCGGCCATTTTGAAAATGGCGGTCAAGGAACAATTTTCAACATCAGTTTTGAAGTTGGCACAGCATGGCAAACATTTCATCAATTTACACTTAACCTTCATCTTCTATAGTTTTGGAAATAATAGCTGAAAAATACGAAAATTTAAACCAGAGGCTCCCAGGAGACTTCATCGCTCACCTGGCTTCCAGTTGCCACAATCAGGTAACATTGAAAGTTATACAGTTGACCTCCAGTTTCTCAAACTTTCCTAGCTCAAACAGACAGACCAAAAACTATATGCCCCCCCCCCCGAAACTTCGTTTCACGGGGGCATAAAAAATGCAAAAATTTTGAAAATTTAACGGAAAAAGGGCTATAACTCCGTGATGGGTTTTCAGATTTTCTTCATAATTGCACAGTGGGTAGATCTCATCATGCTGATCATTTTTACTGCTGTCAGATTTTTGATATCTGTAACGGTTTTCGAGTTATTAGCCAAAAACTGGAATTTACCCATATGTTCTATTTTTAGCAATGGCGGCCATGTTTTTTGACCGGCCAACTAATCGAACATAACTTTGAGAAGCCATACCCTGGTGATGATCTAGACCAAGTTTGGTTACATTTTACCCAGCGGTTTCTGAGAAGATTTTTGAAATTGTTGACGGACGGACGACAGACGACGGACGCATAGTGATGACAACAGCTCACATAGCCCTTCGGGCCAGGTGAGCTAAAAATGGTATGGTTGCTATGCAGAATTCCAAAAAAAAATAACAGATCTTGAAGAGTTTCAGGAAATTTACCAAAATTTGAATTTTTGCAATTATCATATTATTGAAAATTTTTTTTACTGTTTTCATCAATATATTTTTAAAAAAGTATGGTTGCTTCTATTAGGTAGAATTCCAAAAATTAATTGGTCTAAGAGAGTTCCGGGAAATTTACCAAAAATCGGAATAAAAAATTTTTGCAATTTTATTCATTAAAATGAATGTTTATTTCAAATTCACTCAAAAACCATGGTTACTAAGAAGAATTTCAAAAAATTGTACGTCTTGGACAGTTTCAGGAAATTTACCAATGTAGGAATCAAATATTTTTGCAATTCCATTGATGATTATTACTGTTTTCATCAATATATTTTTAAAAATGTATGGTTGCTAGGTACAATTCCAAAAATTAATTGGTCTAAGAGAGTTCCAGGAAATTTTGCAAATATCGGAATGAAAAATTTCTGTAATCTTATTCATTAAAATGTTTGTTTATTTCAAATACACTCAAAAACCATGGTTGCTAAGAAGAATTTTAAAAAATTGCATGTCTTGAAGAGTTTCAGAAAATTAACCAAAATTGGAATCAAATATTTTTGCAATTCCATTATTGTAAATTACTGTTTTCATCAATATATTTTTTATAAAAAAGTATGGTTGTTAGGTAGAATTCCAAAGATGAATTGGTCTTAGAGAGTTCCATGAAATTTACCAAAAATCGGAAACAAAAATTTTGCAATTTTATTCATTAAAATGTTTGTTTATTCAAGATTTATTAAAAAACCATGGTTGCTAGGAAGAATTTCAAAAAATTGTATGTCTTGGACAGTTTCAGGAAATTTACCAATGTTGGAACCATTTTTTTTTTTATTTCTTACGAGTTCAAAATTATGCTTGGCATCAAAGAATTGCCTTATTTTCTTAATAATGTGCAAATATTTCAAAAATTATCGGTCTTTGACATTTTCAGGAAATTTACCAAAGTTGGAACCAGAATGAAAATTCCAACAGCTTGTTATATATTTGCACACTGCATGCAGCAATGTCTAATTTTAATGAAATTCTGTTAAGACTCAAACACTTAATTCACTTTCTAAAGAACTTTTATATGTGGTTTAACATTGAAATTTTTAGCAAAAAAAAACAAGTCCAAATACGCAAAACATATGGGAAAACCAAAAAAAAAATCAAATTTTTTCAGCTACAGGTAATTTTCTGACCATTATCCCCGGGCCATTATCTAGCTTCTGTCCAATTTTGACACAATTCTATAAAGATTAAATGACTCTATTCAATCTATGAAAAACTTGTGCAATTGTTGACGCCGACGACGACGACGACGACGGAATTTGGATCGCTGTCTGGCTTCCGCGACTTTCGTCACAGGCGAGACAAAAATAAACATAAGATGATAAAAGTAGCTTTGTAAACGACAGATTGTTCGGTCTATCATACACCAGGACCGGTATTCCCAATGTTTTTGACAGACCTTGAAATTTTCTACCCATATGACCGGCAGGTCTGATGAATTTCAAAAACTCTGAATTGTCAGCAGTTACGGCAGGTAAACAACTTTTAAACTATCTTATTTGTTATTGGTGTCAAAAACGAAAATACCTTGTCAGTAATTAAGATGAAAAAGAAAAAAATTTATATGTCCGACAATTTTAAAAACATTACCGATGCCAAAGTTGTAATCAATAAAATAAATATTCATTTTCCTCTTCAAACATCGATTATCTTAAATGGCCTTGTGTTTTAATTTACAAACTCAATGTTGTTTAATACCCCGAAAGAACGATAAGGCGATGCTTTTGATTGGTCAATTACGCTATTGAAGCTGCATCTTATCCAATTAGCGTCAATATTTCATCCCCTGCTGTTAAAGATTTCGGCGCAAAAGTTAAAACAGCCAGAAAAAAGATGAATGACGCCTGCTCAGCCTAAATTATAGTTTTAAAGAATATGAGATGAATAATTAATCACAAGATTTAATTTTCAGCAGACAATACGATTTGTGTCAAAGATTTCTCTATAGGAAGACAAAATGATGATTAAAACCATACTGAATAACCGTGAAGTAGATTACTAATAAATATTTCATATGGTACAACCACCGACTAAATTAATGTTTTGAAAATGTGCTACACCAAGAATTTTTATCCCTAACCCTGAGATTCATTGCTGACAATTTCTTATATATATGTTGTTTGCACGCATCACATGGTGCCTTCTGTTTCAAAAAAGAAATTATCAAATCACTCATACCAAGGTATCATCGAGGGTATCATACACATATCAAATCCAGAGATTTGTCTGATTCTGTGGCAAATTTATTATGTCATAAAAATACAGTTTCAGGAGTTCCCTAGATCCTGTATATCCATCAAGTTTGCAATTATACTCATGTTCTTGGTATTGTACACGTGGTATTATATACAATGTAAACAATTAGATTGATCAAACAATCAATTAATTAATATCCATTGAAGTCAAAAAAGCGACGGCTGAGTGTATAATACTCACTTTTATTGCAGAATATATTTTTAATGTTTAGGAACATCCATTTATCTCAGTTTATTCATTGAAGAGCATAAATGACTATCAACTCGTAATTATTGAGTAATTCAAGGACAAAAGCTTTTGAACTGTTCATTACCTCTCATGAACCGTTCAAAAACTTATTGTGAACTTTTCCTATACAGTTCAAGTACAATTGCTCAAGAACTATTTAAGAAATAGAATTTATGAAGTTTACATGAATTAAAATTAATGAACTGTTCATGAAGAATTATTCATGAACTGTTTCAAGAACAGCTGTTAGTTCATGGATTCATCATTTAATGTTCAAAAACTTCTCATGAACTTTTATTGAACAGTTCAAAAACTGTTGTCCAAGTACATTTCATGAATAGTTCTAGAACTGCTCATGACATTTTCGCAGGGCGATAGGGTCCAGTGTTAAACTTTGATCCCCGATGGCGGCTATCTTGGATGAGGTGCAAACCTGTCGGAAACAATTTTTAAAGGGGACCACCCAGGGACTATTGTGACCAAGTTTGGTTCTAATTGGCCAAGTGGTTTCAGAGGAGATCTTTGAATGAAAAGTTTACGACGGACGACGGACACAAAGTGATGGCAAAAGCTCACCCTGGCATAGCCAGGTCAGCTAAACAAGAGGATCTCAAAAGCCTGTATTGCTCACCTGGAACCAGCTCTTTAACATTTCATGTCTGGTCCAAATTGGCAAAATAAATTCAGAGGAGAATACTTTTCAGTGTGTTTTCCAATTAAGGAACTTATGGTTAAGTAAGTGTGTGCCTGTTGATAGCCATACTTGGATGGGATGCGAACCTGCTGAACATAATTTGAAAAGGAGACCACCAAAGGATTATTGTGACCATGTTCGACTCCAATTTGCTTAGTGGTTTTTGAAAGGATCTTTGAAAGTGTTCCAATAGGGTCCAATGTTAAACCTCGTTTCCCTTTGGCGGCCATCTTGAATAGGACTCGGACCTGTCAGACACAATTTTAAAGGGGACGGTTGTGGCACTGCAGGGTTAGACTTGAGAAATCAAATACAACTTGCCCAGGGAGCAAGTCAACTCAAACTTTGACTTGTGACGTCTTTCCAAAATTCAACTTGCCCTTCCAAACTTGAAATGTTCAATGGAATTGTATTTATAACTCATTTTTGCAACTTTTGTATTTTTGTATTTTAAATTTGCTTTCTCTTTTAATGTTGTTTGAATGGTGGACATTTGTCATTTGCATTGAGTACATGCATGTATATACATTCATTGTAGATAATCAAAAGCTTTTGTGTATAAAACACTTTTATATCCTTTGTGTATGTTTTACAACCTGTGATATAGTGCCGCAGTTTCAAATTTAGAGCATACTTCACATATCATCCCCCTTCCATGTCCATAAGCCACAAGAATTCATCTTTCTATTTCGAATGAATTTCTGGACACGAGACTCCTTTTCATAGATTTTTTGATGATCCTCTCGTGACCTTTTTACTCTTTTAGGTAGAGGGGAATTATTTTGAAGAAACTTCTCAATTTCCTCGCATACCCGATATCTGGTTTCGTAAATTCTAACATGTCTTATGAAAAAAATGGAAGAATGTGTCCATGGGACACAGATGCCCCCGCCTCCTTGCAATCAAAACCCTTAAATTATTAAATGCATAACTATGTATAATATATTTATCAAATAATTACAAAAAAAGAATCTTTCTCCTGTGATAAATAGGCATTGGAACTGGTTTGGTTTTGATATAATGTGTAGTTCCAACAAATAATCTGAGAAACAGTCTTATGTGTAATACTAATCTATTTTTAGCAACTGTGACCTTGACCTTGGTGGTACCATCCTGGAAATCAATAGGCTTTTGTCTTGTGTGATTAGCAAGCACGTGACCAAGTTTGGTTTTGCTCCGATGTAGTATACTCAAGTTATCATCTGGAAACCAAAATTTTATTGAAATTTTTGTCTATTTTTAGCAATTGTGACCTTCACCTTGGGGGTACCAACCCGTAAATTGATAGGGTTCTGTCTTCGGCCGTATGTAAGCATGTGACCAAGTTTGCTTTTGATCGGATGTAGTATACTCAAGTTATCATCAAGAAAATAAAATTTTATTTTAGTCTATTTTAGCAACTGTGACCTTGACCTTGGGGTACCAACCCGGAAATCAATAGGGTTCAGTCATGGGTGATAAGCAAGCATGTGACCAAGTTTAGTTTTGATCCAATGTAGTATACTCAAGTTATCATCCGGAAACAAAAATTCTATTGAAATTTTAGTCTATTTTTAGCAATTGTGACCTTGACCTTGGGGGTACCAACCCGGAAATCGATAGGATTCTGTCTTGGGTGATAAGCAAGCATGTGACCAAGTTTAGTTTTGATCCTATATAGGATACTCAAGTTATCATCCGGAAACCAAAAAGATGGACGAACAGATGGACGTACGGATCAGGGTAAACCTTAATGCCCCCGACCGCCTAGCGTCGGGGGCATAAAAAGGATACCATTTCTCGAAATTGCTTAGTGACATTAGTTTTGATTGGGCAATCACAAAATCAAGATTTCCAAAAATGCAGCCATTCAAATAATTTGATACATATAACAAAATGGAAGAATGTGTCCATGCGACACGGATGCCCCCGTTTGACAACAATTCAAATCCTGCATCATCCAGAAATCAAAGTTGCCTATGACTACAAAATAGGGTTCTGTCACCTATAAATGGTTATTATAAAAAGAATATGACCAGGTCTGACTATGATCCGATGAAGGATACTCAAGTTATCAGTTATCATCCGGAAACCCAAAGTTTCCTGAATTTTTATCTATTTTTAGCCACTGTGACATTGACCTTGGGACTATAAACTCCAAAATCAATAGGGTTCTGTCCTGGGTGATAAATAAGCATGTGCCCAAGTTTAATTTTGATCCAATGCAGGATACTCAAGTTATCATCTGGAGAACAAAATTTTATTGAAATTTTAGTCTATTTTTAGCAACTGTGACCTTGACCTTTGGGGTACCAAACCAAATATCGATACGGTTCTATCTTGGGAGATAAGTAAGCATGTGACCAAGTTTGGTTTTGATCCAATGCAGGATACTCAAGTTACAACTGGAAACCAAAATTTTATTGAAATTTTTGTCTATTTTTAGCAACTGTGACCTTGACTCTGGGGGTACCAAACCCAAAATCGATAGGGTTCTGTCTTGGGTGATAAGTTTAGCATGTGACAAAGTTTGGTTTTGATCCAATGCAGGAGACTCAAGTTCTCATCAAGAAACCAAAATTTTATTAAAATTTTAGTCTATTTTTAGCAACTTTGACCTTGACCTTTAGGGTACCAAACAAATAAATCAATGGGGTTCTGTCTTGGGTGATAAGTAAGCATGTGACCAAATCTTGTTTTGATCCAATTCAGGATACTCAAGTATCATCCAGAAACCAAAATTTTATTGAAATTTTAGTCTATTTTTAGCAACTGTTACCTTGACCTTTGGGGTACCATCCCCGAAATCAATAAGGTTCTGATTTGGGTGATAAGTAAGCATGTGATTAAGTTTGGTTTTGATCTAATTCAGGATACTAAAGTTATCTTCCGGAAACCAAATTTTTATTGAAATTTTAGTCTATTTTTAGCAACTGTGACCTTGACTTTGGGGGTACCAACCCCGCCATTGATAGGGTTCTGTCTTGGGAGATAAGTAAGCACGTGACAAAGTTTGATTTTGATCCGATGCAGGATACTCAAATTATCATTCAGAAACCAAAGAGATGGACAAACGGACGGACGTACTGACGTCCGTACCGACGGACGTATGGATCAGGGTAAACCTTAATGCCCCGAACATCTAGCGGCAGGGGCATAAAAATGTAAACACACATTAGCGGAAAGAAAAAGAGAATCGGAAATAGGGAGGGATATTGGGGGGATTGGAGTTACTGCTACATTGGAATTTTTAATAAATTTTTAACTTGCCCAGCGGACAACTAAGCTGACAAGTTTACTTGCCTGTCACATATTTCACTTGCCCCGGGCAAGCGGGAGAGCAGTTACGTAGAACCGTGGGAAGCCATCTTGGACGATGTATGAACATAGATTTCAACACCAGTTTTGAAGTTACAACACCAATATCTATTTTGAAACCAAATTTCATTTGAAATTGGATAATGTTGAATTTTCCCGCCTAAATTGGCAGCCCTTTTGAAACTGGCAGTCAACAAAAAATTTTCAACACCGGTTTTGAGGTAGCGATATCAATACACAATGTACCCAAGTAAAAAATTTTGGAAATAAATCGTTAACAAATCGCAAACAAATTGCATTCAAATTGTGTATATGTAATTTAGTTACTTGATTTCTTAACAATTCATTTAATGAATTGAAAAGAAATCAAAATTTGCTAAATTTGGTTTTTCGATTTGATTACAATTAATTTCTCAAAACTGATTTGGTTGTGATTTATTAAACTTTTTTCCGATTTGTTCAGATTTATTAACATTGTTTGTATATCTATGTTTACAGTATTCTTCATTTTTTGATTTCATTACAATTTGTTAAACATGTTGAAGTATTAGGGCATGCTCACTGGCATACTTCCTGCGATAAAATTCAAAAGTGGAGTCAGAATTTTGTGTGTGCACAAGCTGAACAGTGTTAAGACTGTATGAAATACATTGACAATTGGAAAAGTAAGTTGGATGTGGACATGCAGAATGTGAGTAATAAATATACAATATTTAATCTTAAATGTGAAATATTTGATTTTTATTTTTCAATTCACACATTCAAAATTATAACACACATGATACATGTATCTTTTTTAACTTTATTTTGTTTTGGGACATAAAACAAGTTATTTACTGGTAAATTAAATTCTAGGCAGCAACAGTGTAGGTTAAGATGAAGAATTTTTTTAATAAGTGCTATAGCTGCAAGATCCTTGATTAAATTTGATTCATGTACATGTGTTTTACATAGTGTGAAGTGAAACACATAACACTGCATGCATGGACCACTACTCCTCTGTTTTCCATCCCTGCAAATTGCCATTTACTTATTTCATGCAAATGGTGATCCAATGGTAAGGGCCTTTATTCATATTATACAGAAACTCCACTTGAAAATACATGTTGTGTTCACAATACATATACATTCCTACCTCTGTGTGTAATATATTGTTTGTGATTTGGCTACAATTCATTGAAATGGATTTGTGATTTGGTTGCAATTTGTTATTTCGATTTTTATTACAATTTGAAAACAATTTGCTTGTGATTAATTACATGTGATTTGCTTGCGATTTATTAAATGGGATTTGATTATGATTTATCAAATGTGATTTGATTACGATTTATTAAATTCAATTTGTTAGCTCATTTGCATGCAAATTTACATCGCATTCAAATCGAGAACAAATTACAGATTTGTTCTTGATTTATTTCTGCGATTTATTTAAGGGATTTTTTTACTCGGGTATCTACGTAGAAATCAAATTTCGTTGAAAATCGGACAATGTTGAATCTTCCCACCCTTTTGCAACCATTTTGAAAATGGTGGTCAATGAAGAATTTTCAACACCAGTTTTAATTTCGCGACATACATCAATATCTATTTGGAATCTAAATTGAATTGAATTCCAAGGCTCACAAAATTGGGAGATAATGTCGCCCTGTTGGGCCTCAAGTCACCTAAAAGTGTTCTAAAAAGAGACTTTTAGTCGCCCTGTCAATATAATAAGTCTCTGTTTATTTTGGTATTTGCATTTCTATTTCTGCCTATTTCCGGTAACAGGAAGTAAAATGGCAAGATTTCTGAAGATCATTCCTGTTCATTGCAGGGCTAAAACCTTGTACATATCCATTCATGATAGTGAAAACAAGGCAAACCGACCTTTCACTATCAATTTATTGAAAAATTCAATGGAAACTACCCACAATATTTACGCTTCCAACTTGAAATCTAACCAGAAGTGAGGCATTTATGTGACAAAAACAAAGAGCTACCTATTTACTGGAGCAGGTAAAAAGAATGCTGTATGTACATCATTGGGCATTCATCATGTATGGATTAATTTATGATTTGACTAATTTCACTTTATTTTAGTTTCTTTCCTATAAATGTAACCTGAATTGTAAGAGCACATGAAAAATATGCTCATTTTAGGTAATTTTTAAAAGGGATAAATGTTAAAACAATTTATAAATTATAAAATTTATCAGCTAGGCAGGGAAAAATCTAATAATCAAGATTTTGTATCTCAAAGTTGAAGAATTTTGGGTTAAAAATAACTTTTTCACTTGTATAAGTAAATTTTCATGTAAAAGTAAAAGGATGTAAGAATTCACTTATTTAAGTAAGTTCTTCTCATGTTTTCAAGAGAAAAAAGATCACTTGTATAAGTTATACACCTGACTATTCTATTTGAAAACAAAATTTCATTGAAATCGGACAATGTTGAATTTTCCCGCCTTTTTTGGCAGCCATATTTTGAAAATGGTGGTCAAAAAACAATTTCCAACACCAGTTTTGATGTCGCTACATCAATATCTATTTGGAAACAAAATTTCATTGAAATCAGACAATGTTGAATTTTCCCGCCTTTTCTAGCGGCCATTTTGAAAATAGCGGTCAACGAACTATTTTCAATACCACTTTTGAAGTCGCAACTGCATGGCAAACATTTCATCATTTCACACTCAAACTTCATCTTCTATAGTTATGGAAATAAAAGACAAAAAAACAAAACTTCTAAAAATTCGGTGAAAAAAGGGCAATAACTAATACGAGGGTTTAAGGATTTTCTTCAAAATTTCAGGGTTGGTAGATCTTGATATGCTTAACATTATTGCAATTTACACTTGACCTCTATCTGTTACACTTTTTGAAATAAAAAATGCAAAAATTTTGAAATTTTTACAAAAAAGGGCTATAACTCCGAGATGGGTCTTCAGATTTTCTTCAAAATTTCAGGGTGGTTAGATCTCATCATGCTGATCATTTTACGCCTGTCAGATTTTTGATATCTGTAATGGTTTCAAGATATTATCCAAAAACTGCAATTTACCCCTATGCTCTATTTCAGTCTGTGCCAAAAACTTTTTCATTCACTAGCCCTAAGGGCTAGTAAGGTCCCGTGTTGTACTAGCCCGAACTTAATTTCACTAGCCCTTATAGAAGAATCTTTGTTAATAATGTCCAATTTTAACTAGCCCAATGGGCTAGTGACTTCAAATTTTTACTAGCCCGAGACTGATTTTACTAGTCTCGGGCATAGGGCTAGTGGCTAAAGGCACAGACTGCCATTTTTAGCAATGGCGGCCATGTTGTTAGACCTGCCACCTAATCGAACACAATTTTGAGAGGCCATACTCTGGTGATGATTCAGGCTAAGCTTGGTTACATTTGGCCCAGTGATTTCAGAGGAGAAGATTTTTGAAATTGTTGATGGACTGACAACAACAGACATATAGTGATGACAAAAGCTCACCCTTGCATAGCCAGGTGAGCTAAAAATGCAAAAATTTTGAAAATTTTACGGAAAAGGGGCTAAACCTCCAAGATGAGTTGTCAGATTTTCTACAAAACTGCATGGTAGGTAGATCTCATATCATGCTGACAATTTTTACCCCATGTCAGATTTTTTATATCTGCAACAGTTTTTGAGTTATTTGCCAAAAACTGCAATTTACCCCTATGTTCTTTCTTTAGTAACAACAGCCATGTTGTTTGGTCCTTGGACTAACCAAACACATTTTTTATACTACATATCCTGGTGATGATCCAGGCCAAGTTTGGTTGAAAAAGGCCCAATAGTTTCAGAGGAGAAGATTTTTGAAAATAAGTTTACGACAGATGGCTGACGGGCGGACAGATGACGGACGCCAAGTGATGGCAAAAGCTCACCCTGGCTATAGCCAGGTGAGCTAAAAAGGTTTACAATGGATAGATGATGGACGCCAAGTGATGGCAAAAGCTCACCCTGGCTATAGCAAGGTGAGCTAAAAAGGTTTACGCCGGACAAACGACGGACGCCAAGTGATGGCAAAAGCTCACCCTAGCTATAGCCAGGTGAGCTAAAAATACATTTGAATGTCAGTCTACCTATTTATTACTTAATATAGACTGATTGTCTATAACAAATTTCCGGCCTTCAAAAGGTGATAAATGATAATCTCACTTTTGTGAGTGGCACCTAGGTGACAAATCAGTGTATGTACATTTGTATTCCCTTTGATGGATATCATAATCGGGTTCTGAAATTAGAATTTAGTTTACTTTTAGAAACCAGAATGGGCGACTGGTTCTTCGATTCCCACCTATACATTTGTATATACATGTATATGCTTATTATTGCTTTGGGAGTCAATGTACCAGTTCAATTTATTGCTCAAAACTTTTGGGGTCACTCAATATTTACTGAGGACTGTCAAATAATTTCTAGATATTAGGAAAAAAACAGAAAAGGGAAAAACTAAACCAGAGGCTCCCTGGAGCCTATATCGCTCACCTGGCTTTCAGTTGCCACAATCAAGCTTACATTGTAAATTATACAGTTGAACTTCAGTCTCTCAAACTTTGGTAGAGCAAACACCACCATTAACTTGGACTCTATTTTAAGTCTGATCATGTTTTACTGTACTTCTTTGTTGGGCTTTTTTGACAAAAATTGTCTTGCTAAGGACCACTTTCGACACCAGTTTTGAATTAGTCGAGACATCATTTGGTAAATGGCAGTCAACAACAATTTTTAACACCATATCTTTAAGTTACATTATCAATATCTATTTGGAAACCAAATTGAAATCGGACAATGTTGAATTTTCCCGCCTTTTTGGCAGCCATTTTGAAAATGGCAGTCAACAAACAATTTTCAACAGTAGTTTTGCAGTAGTGACATCAATATCCTCTTGGAAACCAAATTTCATTGAGATCAGACAATGTTGATTTGGCAGCCATTTTGAAAATGGCGTTCAACAAACAATTTTTAACATCAGTTTTGAAGTTATTACATCAATACCTTTTTGGAAACCAAATTTCATTGAAATCCGACAATGTTGAATTTTCGTGCCTTTTTGGTGGCCATTATGAAAATGGCAGTCAACAAACAATTTCCAACAGCGGTATTGCAGTAGCAACATCAATATCCACTTGGAAACCAAATTTCATTGAAATTGGACAATGTTGAATTTCCCGCCTTTTTTGGCAGCTATTTTGAAAATGGCGGTCAACAAACAATTTATAACATCAGTTTTGAATTTGCTACATCAATACCTTTTTGGAAACCAAATTTCATTGAAATCGGACAATGTTGAATTTTCCCGCCTTTTTGGCGGCCATTTTGAAAATGGCGGTCAATGAAAAATTTTCAACAACGGTTTTGAAGTCGCAACATCAATATCTATTTGGAAACCAAATTTCATTGAAATCGGACAATGTTGAATTTTCCCGCCTTTTTTTGGCAGCCATTTTGAAAATGGCGGTCAACTAATAATTTTCTACATCTGTTTTGAAGTCGCCATAGCATTGCAAACATTTTATCAACTTACACTTAACCTTCATCTTCTATAGTTTTGGAAATAAAAGATGAAAAATATTTTTTAAAATTCCGTGAAATAAGGGCAATACATGTACCTCCTACAAGGATTTTTGGATTATATTCAAAATTTCAGGGTGGGTAGATTTTGACATGCTGAACATTTTTGCAATTTAAAGTTGACTTGTATCTCTTATAGCATGTATAGTTTTTCTGATAAAAAAATTAATAGAGTTAAAATTTTGCAAATTTTACAGTAAAAGGGCAATAACTCCAAGATGGGTTTTCGGATTGTCTTCGAAATTGCAGGGCAGGTAGATCTTGCTATGCTGATCACTTTTATCCCATGTCAGATTTTTTATATCTGTAATGGTTTTTGAGTCATTTGGAAAAAACAGCAATTTACTCCTATGTTCTATTTTTAGTAACAGCAGCCATGTTGTTTGCTCTTTGGACTAATCGAACACAATTTTTAAACTGCATACCCTGGTGATGCTTCAGGCCAAGTTTGGTTACAATTGGCTCAGCAGTTTCAGAGGAGAAGATTTTTGAATTGGTGACGGACGACGGATGCAAAGTGATGGCAAAAGCTCACATGGCCTTTTAGGCCTGGTGAGCTTAAAAATGACAGTGTTTATAGATACAAAATTTAAATATGTTGCCAGCACAATGCCAAGGAAGAAACAAAAGCACCTAGACCTATCAGAGAAGGAAAAGGAAGAAAATGAGGCAAAAAAGAGAAAATTATATAATTACTACAATACAAGAAAATGTCATTACACAACCTTCAACCATGAAATACCAGTACTACTGAACAGACATACAAGAGTTAACTGCTCTAAAGAGTTTATAGTCATTCTACACCAAAATTTTTACTTCTGAATTGACTTTAGATTTGCAAATCTATGTAAGGCCAGTGTTTTTTCATTACTTGGTTTACAGATTTTTTAATGAAAAATGTTGGATGGGTGGTGGTAAAAAAAAATCCAGATCTTCATCAGACCTAGTGAAAGATTTGTTGAAAATTTGTTTTAGAATATAAACAAGGGATCTGTGAGCAAATGCTCACTAGTAATTCCCCCGCTCTCATCTTCCAGTCTCTAATAACCTGACAAAGTTGGTAAACAAAATGTAGTACCCCACAAGTCTTAAAATGTGTCCCACAATATGGCATGCCTACACAAAGCTTCTGACAAAATTTCAAATTTGTATCATTTACCAATGCAGAGAAAAGCTGTATGAAAGTTGTGAGGGACGGACGGGATAATGAAAATTATGAAAGTTGTGAGGGACGGACGGGATGATGAAAATTATGAAAGTTGTGAGGGATGGACGGGATGATGAAAATTAAACTAAGTCAGTAAACAGGAAGTAGCATTCCGACAGGTCTGAAAATGCATCCCACAATATGGCATAACTATACAAAGCTTCTGACAAAATTTCAAGTTTGTATCATTTACCATTGCAGAGAAAAGCTTTACGAAAGTTGTGATGGACGGACAGAATAATGAAAAATTGACTAAGTTTATAAACAGGAAGTAGCATCCCAACAGGTCTGAAAACGCATCCCACAATATGGCATGACCACACAAAGCTTCTGACAAAATTTCATGTTTGTATCATTTACCATTGCAGAGAAAAGATTTACGAAAGTTTTGACGGACACACAGAATAATGAAAAATTGACTAAGTCGGTAAACAGGAAGTAGCATCCCGACAGGTCTGAAAATGCATCCCACAATATGGCATGACTACACAAAGCCTCTGACAAAATTTCCAGTTTGTATCATTTACCATTGCAGAGAAAAGCTTTACGAAAGTTGTGACAGACACACAGAATAATGAAAAATTGACTAAGTCGGTAAAGAGGAAGTAGCATCCCAAAGGTCTGAAAATGCATCCCACAATATGACATGACTACACAAAGCTTCTGACAAAATTTCAAGTTTGTAGCATTTAACATTGCAGAGAAAAGCTTTACGAAGTTGTGACGGACGGAATTACAGAATGGCGGAATTACGGAATGACGGACACAGGTAAAACAGTCTACCCCCTCCTCCTCCGGAGCGGGGGTATAATAAGCTCAATTTTTATTTGGAATACCCATACTATATGGAAGTCAGATATTTGTCCCTATTAAAATTGTTTCATTTTCATGGGTGAAAGTGCTCTTAGATTTGCCTTTTTCTTGCAGTTTACCCTCTTCGCTGAATGTCCATACTTACCAATATGTACTAGTAGATATACAAGCTAGCTAGAAAATGAATATCAAGATCTTTCCAGTCACTGCTGCTACATGTATATAGCATCTCCTAAATTGACTGTTGCGGTTTACTTTCCAGAAAGATATTTGTTTTTTGTATTATTAGTGTTGAACATTCGGATTAGATTTAAGAATTATTAGTCGATCATCGGAAATAATCGGACAGCTATAAATAAATTTCAAAATGAATATGGAAGCAAGAGCCAAAAATCGTATATCCAGAATGGATTAATAATCGATTATGATTAGAATTTTATTTACAGTGCTGCTTTTTCAAATATCAAAATAACTTTTATCCAAAAAATTGTTCTTATTTTGATTAACAACTTTCCCTATGTACATGTACATTGTATCTTAGGCCGTTATTTTTTCATTTTTAGTTTAACGACTCCGACCGACCCTAAATTTTGTCAAAATGGAAAAAAAATAAAATTGAAAATTGCTCAATTTTTATTTTTTTATTCCCTCCGACCCTGAATTTTTTATGCCCAAAAAAATAAATTCATGCATAATTGATTTAAAAACTTTACTTCGTGCTCTAAATAAGGTTTTTATATGTACTTCAATTCTTATTTATTTATTACCAACATTATAATAACTGAAGAGACCATCTTCAAAACACTAGTCATCACAATCTTGAATAATTTTGATATTCGAAAAAAAAAATCAATGATCCTGGAAGATTTTTATTTTATTTTTTTTCCGTCCTCCTACCAATGATCATTGACTGAAATTTTCGTAAAACTAAAAATATAAAAACTATGGCCTAAAGATATCACATATAGAAAATGGAAACAAACTCATATAACAACTAGAGAATGTGTCTATAAGACAAGGATGCCCCGCCGACAAATTTTTCATAAGAGATAGCCCAAGTCAATCGGGCATAAAAATTCAACAAAGTCATTCAAGCAGAAAATAAACCAAAAGTCACTTAAGCAAAAAAAGGTAGGTCAAATTGGCCTTGATTTGGATAGTACTCATCAAGTTGATTTATTTTGATGCAACAACATTGGGATAGCATGTTAAGTCGATGAGAAACGGACTTAAATGCAAAATTTAACAAAAGTCACTCCAGCATAAAATATAGGTCAAAGCAACCTAATTATCAATGATTATGGGTAGTACTCATCAAGGCCATCAATTTAATGAAACATCATATTGTTATAATGCGTAGTTGTTGAGAAATGGACTTTAACACAAAATTTAACCAAAGTCACTCAAGTGTAAAATATAGGTCAAAGCCACCTAACTGTCAATGTTTTGGGTAGTACTCATCAAGGCAATTAATTTGATGAAACATCATATTGTCATAATGCGTAGTTGTTGAGAAATGGACTTTAACGCAAAATTTAACCAAAGTCACTCAAGCGTAAAATATAGGTCAAAGCCACTTAACTGTCAATGTTTTGGGTAGTACTCATCAAGGCAATTAATTTGATGAAACATCATGTTATTATAATGCCTAGTTGTTGAGAAATGGACTTTAACGCAAAATTTAACAAAAGTCATTCGAGCGTAAAATATAGGTCAAAGCAACCTAACTGTCAATGTTTTGAGTAGTACTCATCAAGGCAATTAATTTGATGAAACATCATATTGTTATAATGCGTAATTGTTGAGAAATGGACTTTAACACAAAATTAAACCAAAGTCACTCAAGCGTAAAATGTAGGTCATGGATCCCTAATTGTTGGTGAATCTGTTAGTACTAATCAAGGTGCATGTACTGATGTAATATCATCAAAATACCACCAGAGGTTGCCAATATATGGACCTAAACGCAAAACTTAACATCGGGACGTACGGACAAGGGTAAATCTATATGCCTCCTCCACTTCGTGGCGGGGCATAAAAACGCGAAGAAAACAAAGAAAAGAAAACAAGAAAATCTCAAAAAGCATAAAAACACACGATACAGTCTAAACAAATCTGTTTGAAAACTTGTAATGTCCAATTTTGTCCACTCCATTTGGCTGAGCGCAAAAATTTATATACGACTTAGAATCAAGCGGGCGACGATTAAGGCCGTCCCTCCTAAAGTCTTCAAACATGTCAAACGATCCATCTAATTTTGATAAATTTCAGTAATTGCTGTTAGTATTTTATAGTCTTGGCACTTTCATTTCTCCGAATCAGACCTGAAAAATTGAAATGTTTATGCTATATAAAAAATTACTATTATGGATTATTTCCTTACTAAGTGTCAAGATCACATTTCACTTAAAATTTATATTTATCATCCATGTCATCCTGTTGTTTTTTTTTAAATTTGTATCTTTGAAGGGAAAAAAATCACCTTCAATTGAAAGATAGGACCTCAGGGAAAACACCCAATTTTCCGAAAATATGTGACACAATCTTGTGTTTGTGATGTGTATATCGGGGGTCTAGATGGCGGTACCTTTCCCCAAAATCCCAGCAATTTTTCTACACTTTCCCATTTCACGGGCAGGAAAATGTTTTACAAAGACTCTTAAAGAGGCCGCTTTTTCCCGTTTCACAGGCTCAATTTTCGTCAGTTCCCAATTCACGCTGGACAGCCTTTCCCGTTTTCAGGTACACTTTTTTCCCACGATCCTGTTTCCCGTTTGCTTAAAAAGGGCAATCCCGCTTCCCACTTATATCCCATCGAGACCCTCTATATCTTTTGTCTGCTTCTGTGTTAAACCAAACATTGTCTTAAAAACTGAAAGGAAACAGATTAAATACTGTATAGATTCATACTCCATGTTGCATTTTGTCATCTTTTTACAAAGAAACGGTCAGCTGATACAGAAACAATAAAACATCAGTCACAACATCATGCCATTTCACCCCGTCAAGACGGTCAGGTGGGGAAATACTGATTGAATCGACCCTAAATGGGCATTTTGGGTGCTATTTCTTTTTTGAAATGATGCTACGCATTAATGAAAAGTATGTATAACTATAGAAAATTGAAAATGAATATGTGGCATTCTGTCATGCTCTGAGAAAATAAAACCAAATGAGCGGTAGGCCAAAGACTATTGGATATATATTTTAAAAACAGCAATGGTCCAGACTTGGTACAGAAATTTCAAAAGATTGAGCGTGTCAGATAGCTATAGATTTTCTGCAGTAATTGACCAAACCTCTTACTATCATTGCCAAAGTTTTATCACAAGGTTTTATCACAATTTTTTATATCAAGAAAATCTTTATATTCTTACCTTTGTAAGTTTTGTTTGCTATTCCATGACACTAAGATACTGTCCATTTTTGCTAATTTTTAATCTCGAGATTCGTTCAAATAATCCAAAATTTACAATGTATATGGTCAAATGCTCCACCATCGATTCCCATATCAACCTCATATTTATCCAAACCCTGAGATCAAATGATAAATCATCCAATATTCAAAACCATTTTGCTCTATATGTATCGTGGATTGACAAAAACAATTTGGAATCAATGTAAAAAAATTCAACATCCATTTCAGAAACTTTTATGAAAATGTGAAAGTTCCAAAACAAATTTTCAGGATGTCAAATGAACCATGGCACATGTGACTTGCTATACTGAAAATGATTGGGTATGTGTAGATACAGCATGGACGGAGTCCAAACCAACTCGAAAGCAGAGCTTTCTCGTTAGTTTAGCTCCACCCATGCTGTATCTACACATACACAATCATTTTCAATATAGTAATTAAATCAAAGCTAACAGTTATTGGAACCAACACATCAGGAATGATTTTGCGACATAGCGTGGCTCATCACACCTACATTTTAAAATTTTTTGTTCTACTTGCAACCATAACAGTATTATTATTTCTTTTTTACATGTATTTCATGTATTTCCACCCTTAAAAGGTCAACAACATCTTGAACATGTTGTGTGATGCAAACAAAAAGGGATTTTTAATATTTGTGGTTTTTGTGGTCTGTTCTCTTAAGAGAAAAATGCAAATAATATAAATTCAATTAATCTCTTAAATTTTCAACTTTTGTTTTGGGGAAAATACAATGCATAATGGTACAGTCAGGTTACCATGTTTTTATTCCAAATTATTAGGACAAAGCTGAAATGTAAATTTTTGTAACTTTCTTATTCTCACATATTGTGTGACTTCATTACGCAAACTATAACAACTTATCATGCTTATAAAAGGAAGGAGAAAACACAACTAAAAATAGTGTGCAGGGTTCGACACAAACGCTAGCCCATGGCTAGTTAGTAGGGGTAGTACATGTCTCTTTCTGGCTAGCCTGGCGGGCTAGTAAAAACATGTCATTTGTGGATATCAAGTTTACTAGTTTCATTTTTCAAAGACCTCACATGAGCTAAAATCTGTTACCCCATTTCATTTGAAATTTTACGACACAAAGTAAATTTTCAAAGGAAACCAGTCGGGATAAAATCTAATTGTCAGAACGTTTAAAATCAAGACAGATTTCCGCTTCCAAATAAAATCTAATTCGTGTTTCATTTCCCTAACCTTCTGTCTTGTTATTAATCTGAAAATAGGTACAATAAATAAAAAATACTGAAGTTACCGTAAATTTAATATCTGCATATGGCCATTTCGACGTCTTTTGTCTCATCAGTGCAGATCAAGTCAAAACATTTCGAAGAAAAAAAAATGGCCTGAAATAAAAATATTTCTTTGCAGGGTTGGACGGGAAATACCAGTGGTGGTAATTCCCACTGGTAATTACCAGGAATTACCGTCCTGGGAAATACTGCTTATTTTCAAAAAGTGAGAAATACTGGGAAATATAAGAAAAATTACTCAAATCAAGTCCTTTTGACACAAAAATACTCTTATCTATTTGTTTAATTCTATTTTTAAACATGTTAAAATTTTATATCCTTTAAACTTGTGTTTGAAATACATTTAATAAATTTTTAATAAAAAAAACATGAGTGCTTTTCATATTATTTTAAAATCTAGGTACATGTAGTTATGAAAACATTCCTTTATGAAACAATTTGATGTATTGAAAAATAAACATACTAGTACCCAAGCCCATCATTGACATTTATGTTGTTTTAGTAATTAACACTATCACATTTGACAAATTTTAGTTGTTAAATGAAATATTTATGACAAATACTAGTACTTTAATGAATTTTATTCTTATTTATAAAAACATTAATACAAAGCAAATGCATTTCAAGGTATAACAATGATTATAAATGAATGGATCCGGACATGCCAGAGGTGTTGTTTAATACTGAAAATCCAAAGACTTTTATTGCTTTACTTGTTTGGAATAGTCATATGGTAGTGGGAGAAATAGAAAATTCCCTATGTATATATCAATTAAGACATATTTGATCTATTTGTTACACTTTTAACTACAATGTTTTGAAGTTATATCATTTGACAGTATATTTCCCAGTATTGTTCGGGAATTACCAGTATTTCCCGAGAATTCCCAGTATTTCCCACCGTCCTGGGAAATATGAGTATTTCCCTCTCTTTCTTGCAAACCCTGTTTCTTTGTCCTGCATTGACAAAAATTTGTATGCATCATGTACATTCAAAAGGTATTTTTTTTCAAAAAGTACAATGCACATACATAGTTTTTTTCAATATTTTCTCAGGTTCACCATGAACATGTTACATCATATTCTCTAATTTCTATCAAGTTTCATATTTCCTGAATGTTGTTGATACATTTGTTCTCCTCTCTAGAGAGGAGAACAAGTTTCGTGAAATTTCCCGCCAAATTTATTCGGAATACAATCCTCTGTGTTTTTCATCCAGTCATTAGAGAATCAGTTTCCAAAATATAAACACGTTAATTATGAAATTTCTCAAACACGTTAATTATGAAATTTCTCACATCTCGTTAAATAAATTTTGAAATGTTTAAAAGCTCGGCAAGCCTCGCATTCAAACATTTGCAAAATTTATTTAACTTGAGCTGAGAAATTTCATAATCAACTACATGTTTTGTTTTGTAGTTCTCTTATGGAAACTATAAATACAAAACTGTTATCATAGTTATTCAGTTTTTATTTTCAAGCTGAAGGAAATCTGTCTGGTGCTCACGATACGTCTGAAACCACAAGAATATAACTCTTGTTTATAAAAAATATAAAAATTACCTTAACAACTCTACATTTGATATTTCTTTGTCAAACTCGGTAAACATATTTTTCTGTTGCATAATTTGCACGAATTCCCGAATGGAGCAATCAAATAACATACTCTTTTTCGTGCCTTCTATATATTCTTTCTGTTTGTCTGTTAGAGCTCCAAAGATTCCTATGTCTTCATTTATCTTATCCAGGATATCCGATGGCGTTTTATGATAATGATCATCATAAAATATGCTGAGAGATTGCAGCATTGTTGTCGTCCACTTATGCGTGGAGGTCGGCAATGTCTTTATTTTAGCACCATAATACGGAGAATCCGAATCGTACGATTCACTGCTTGCCATGCTCCGGGGATATGCCAATTAGGGGAGAGAAACGAAAATTATTGTCCGAACCATGGGAGTCACGTGGGGTAGAGCAAACGGAACCTTTTCCGACGTGATATCACAGTACTGGGTTGACCAATCGGATCAGGCGATTTTTAATCGGGAGCTGTATCCATCGATGTTTACCTATATAATCTACCCCGATTGAGCTGAAACTCGAAAGCCTTTAAATTCTACACACAGTCATCCATAAGAAACTGCTACCTAGAAAATAAATATAATGTATGTGCTTTATTGTGAAATTAGATAACTATGTCGTAATACGTATGTCTAATCCATGTGCTATAAATAGCTAATGGGTAATTCTTCCTGAAATTTAAAAATAGTGACGGTAAATATTTGAATAACTAGTGTCCTTTAAGTAAATTTTTTATACACGTATAAAATTAAAAGGAATTTTGACAAAATATAATGAAAAAATCAAAATTTTACATTTACCAAACAAAAAATATATATATAAAGATATGCTTCCGCAGTTTGTGTGGCCTCTTAAAAGATACGTGACGGTAATGTCCCCAAGTTTAATATGGAATTAGAGGCCAACATCACTATTCTAAGCAATTATTTAAACAAAATACGACCCAAATAAACGTACAGGAGATTTTTGTCCTGTTTTCAAAGCCCACAGATTGTTAAATTTCATTTTAAACAGTTGTCCAACAGTTTTTGCAAAGACAGGAATTTGATAGGTGTTGGTATAGGAGATGCTAGTGGAAAATTGGTATATTCATTGAACAATTGCAATCAAAATATGTTAATGTTCCAGGAAATCTGCCATAATAAGAGTACACCAGGTTTGTTCAACATGTTCCCTTAACAAATTTCTAAAAATAAAATTAAAACAATTATGTAAAAATGATTAAAAAAATATATATATATTGCTACAGAGCTATGATGGAAGAAGTATGAAATGAATGAAAAATTAAAACAATTGAAAAAGTAAGCCACTATATGTATGGGCAAGGTGGCAAAAGAATGGACATTATAACAAGAATTTACTGTACAACAAATATAATAATAGAGATGTAACAGCTTAAACTTCAATTATCTGTATTAGCTGCACAAAGGCAGGGGTTTTATCTGGAGCCACCAGACTCATTGTTGCTCATTCTAGATTACCTTCTTTTAGAACATGGACAGACTACACATGAACTGTGTATATAAAAGATGGATAAACCTGGATGTTCATAGGAAGGAAATATATTATAGCTATAGTTGCACAAGCCAATTAGAAGATTCTGTTCCATCAATATCCTTAATTTATATCATTAAATCCTAGGCATTACCGATGCACATTATATTGGAATATAGCCATTTAGACCAATGTTTGCCATTGATAACATTAAGAAATACAACATTACAAACAAGTTTCTTGCAACATTGCTACAAACAAATTCGAATCGGAATTGTTTGCAAGAATGTTGCCTACTTGTAAATCATATTCTCTAGAACCAAATTACATTATAAACTGGGGACAAGACTTCTCATTATATATATTATAAGGCAGATCATGCATGATTTATTCAGTTTTGTTCATTATGTCTTGATGATTATAAATGTTAAAAAAGCAACTTAACATGGGGACAAGGGCCTCTCTTAGGGAGGGTACTTGCATTATTTTATCAAAATAACACCGAAGCCCTCACTAAATGTTTCACATTGTAAAGACAATAGGTCCATAACAGATATGTTATCTGCAAGCAGTTTGCTCGATCAACATGTTGTGATGGGGATATTGTTCTCCTGTCTATCGCACAATTAATACTGTGGCGGGAAATCCCCCATCTTTGATGGCTGCTACCTCAGGACAATCAAAGTATTTTGTAGACTAGTCATTTTATACTATTTTAGATTGCACCAAAGGGATGACAGGTACTTCCTACGATGACTGGAAACAACAACGAAACATCACCCACCAAGCCAAACCCCCAAACAAAGAACATATATAGACAACATACAAACATGAATGACTATAGGAAACCGTATAAACAGGACTGCCGACTTCGTGTGGAGCATGCCACTTTTGCAACACAACCTCATGTCAGTTATAGACCAAGTTCATGGGGGTATCTACCCATTTATTAATTACTTGACCAAATAGTATTCGTTTAAACATGGCATATGACCTGATATCAACATATACATGCATGTACATACATATTTCTTTCAATATATTCTGCGACTATATGTCCACAATTTGTGAAAATATTTTAATTTCTCTGTTAGAAACAGCTAGTGAAAACACGACAGTCGTGAAATACACTAAAGTGATATATGACTTGTGAAAATATATTAATTTCTCCGTGAGAAACAGCTAGTGAAAACACGACAGTCGTGAAATACACTAAAGTGGTATATGACCTTATCATCGAAAGTCGAAAAACAAAACACCCAATTATTTTGAAAATAGCCGAATTCTACAAATCACTTGTAGCATTAGGCAAAGAAGTCATTTATGTTTGGATCCCTAGTCATGTGGGGATCTATGGAAACACAGTTGCTGACCAGGAAGCCAAGGATGCACTAGATGATGAGATGGCGGATTGTCCAGTACCGTACACTGACATGAAGCATTTAATTGTTAAATACATTTTAAAGTTATGGCAGGCCAAATGGGATCTCCAAATAAATAATAAACTGCATGGAATACAGTCAGACGTCGGTAAACAAATTGGTTCCTGTGGTAAAAACCGTAGGGAACAGGTAGTGTTGACCCGATGTCGTATTGGACATACTAGAACAACACATAGTTTTATCCTCAACAGTGATGATCGACCTGAATGTATTCCATGCAATTGTCCTTATACAATTCAACATGTTTTAATTGAATGTGTAGATGTTGCCGATATCGGGCGTGATTTTTATTCTGCTGATTGTCTTAAAGACCTATTTACAAACGTCGCAGGCGACAAAATCGTTCAATTTTTAAAAGCAATCAATTTATTTAGTAAGATTTAAGTAGATCAATTTTAAACAAGTTTCTAATTTCTAATATTGTTATTGTTAAACCAAAAATTTACTATTATGTTTTTTAACATTTTACACATTTGTTTTACTTGTATAAAGCTATATGGTTTTATATTAATATTTTATGTATTTATTAGAATTTTTCAATAAACCCAACAGTTCTCGCCACAATATAGCTGAAATATTGCTGAAGTTGGCGTAAAACATCGATCAATCAATCAATCAATCAGACACGAGAGGCGTCGGAATTCAACAATTTGCATTTGTTAATCAACTGATCAATCTGACAATCAGAGTTTATTCTTGTGTTGAATGAAATTTATTATTAGTAGTCTTAACCCTTTATTGATTTATTTTTATTATTGTTATCGTATTCTTACCGCCCAAAAGCAAATCCCCAAAATTACCCCAGACCGGGCCCCAGACTGGCTCAGCGATCTAGCCATTTCGGGTTTTGCAAAGAAATTAGAAGTTTTTTTGTCAATCTAATTTAAAGATTTCAAAGATTTTATTAACCAAACTCAGGCACTACTGTGCAACATGAGCATACAATTTTACATACAAATATATACATATATAAGTACAGATACATAAGGTAAACATAATTCAACCATGCAAAAACACAGGGGATGGGATGACATTCAAGGGGTCAGACGAAATGAAAGCTTTTTTAACAATTCAGTGTTGCAAAATGATAGCATACCAGACATTTTTTGTACACTGCTATTTTTTAGATAATAATTTGGAATTTGAAAAATTAGGGAATTTGTAAAATCACTGAAAATCCATTCTTTTTTCTATATTTTGTAAAATCACTTAATTGGTCAGTGGCTTTGTAAAATCTCTAATTCAAAGCAGGGATTTTACAAAATCACTGAAAAACTCAATCATTTTTTTTACTGATTCCCTGGTCATATTTAGGAAATTTGCAGAGATAACAAACAATATGTTTAAAATGTGAACCAGATTAAGAGTCACACTTTCATGACTTTAGATAAAAACATATGAATATTTGTATTTAATATAATTGAACTTTTTAATTATTCATAGTATTTTAAATGCAATGTAATATTGACACTGGAATAAATGTTTCGAAACTAGGAGCAGTTTTTCTTTTGAATACTTCTATAAGAAAGAAATAAAGGGAAAACTAAAAGACAATTAAATAATCCAACAAAACAATTAAAAAATCCAACAGATAGAGGACTGTTATTATCTTGTTCGAACATAGGTCATTTCACACTGTAAACCACAGTTTAGGCTGTAATAAAAATATCCTGGATTCACATCAGCTCCGGTCCAAATTTTTACATCCAACTCTGAAAAATGTTATTGATTTTTGCCAAATTATGGTCATTTTCTTCAAAATTAAGAACATTTTCACCATAAATGATAAAAAATAGGACATAAGATTTACCCGACTGTGGTGGATTTTACAAAAGGTTGGTTGAAAATCTAGGATTTTTTTTTATATAATAGCCTTATAAAATAAAATCTGTAAAAGATAAATCATGCATTCCACTCTTGGGACTCCGGTTTAGGGAAATGAGAAATGAATAAGCAAATGTATTGAGAATGCATTTTGCAGTAAGTTTTATTAATTTTTTTCCTGGAAAGCTTAAAGGGAAAATTCGTGATTTTTTACATGTTGGCTTATTTTGTTCCTTGTAATGAAAAATGCATATATTTCAAGTTTTATTAAAAAATTCGAAAAAATAAAGAAGTTATTAAAGAATTTCTATAATATACTTTGACTGTAATTGTAGGTTGTGACGTCAAAACCTACTACTGAATCATGGGAAATATCTTTAAAAGTTTGCATCGATACAGATCAGTTTACGTAATTTAAATCGCACAGATGATTTTTGATGTGGCCAATAATCAAAAAATAAAAAGGATGTAAATAAACTCCAAAGGAATTTAAATAAAAAATACTTTTATTTTTATGAATTTATACGATTGAAATGATTTAATTGCGCGCCTCTTAATTTTGTATATTAAAGGATGCATTATATCATTTTGATATACTTAGCTATTTATATTACATAGAAGTTTTTTATTTTCTCTCTTTTTTTTAACTGTTGCGTTATTCTTCAATATCAATCGTTCAATGATCAATTTTTGACATTGGCAAGCGGCAAGCAATCTTTGATGTCCATCTCTCGCACACAGGTGACACAGATTTTAACACCTGTGTCCCCTCAGGTGTTGCGTAATAATTTCTAAACCAATTTGCAAATCTTTACATGATAACCTGTACGATAATTAACGGAAATTACATCAATAGAAACAATATACAATGGCTACAATTGCACGTGGGTGCACGTTTGGTAGACAATATTGGATGGGATTTGAAAACATATTTTATAAAAATCGATCTTCTGTTGTTTTTTTTTTCAAAATATAAAAAAATGTGTCATGCAGATATCAGACTTCATAAGAGATAAGTAAAATATTGAAAAGAAGAGGGTAAATAATTGACAATGATGAGTCAAGATATTCTAATTAAAAAAACAAGTAGAACTGAAAAAACTTCGCCCAATGTTTTATAAAAGGGGAAATCTAATAAATGTTATAGCATTTTTTATGAATAGAAATAAAATTAAAAATTTATTGCGTTACTATTCAAATGGAACGAAAAAAATACAAGCATACATATAGACATCATTCACATTGTCGCATAATCTTGAATATACACACATTTATAAGATTGGTAAGCCCAAGAGTCGTATAAAAAATAATTTGCTTAGACTTTTATTTACTATTATAGGCACCTAAACTCTATTTCATTTAAAAATGCTTTTTATCTTGAATGATTTCTCATAACTAAATATGTAATATTGTAAATATTTATTATTGACTTCAGAAAATTTACATCTACACAAAACCGACAAAAATATTTCATTCTAATTGCCTGACACGGAATACATATCTAAAATATGAGTATAGTTTGTTTTTTATGCATAAACCCGTATTCTAAACCCTCATGGTTAACAAATACTAGTACTGTAATTTTGTGTTTTTGTACTTCCACACATGCAATTGTATTATCTATTTATTATAAATATATATATCTTCTCTGCAACTAAGCTTAGTTCACGTCAATAAAGATATTCATATTCATATTCATTAACAAATATGCGCGAATTAATGGGTTCACTAGAAATGTCGCGTTTGTAAAGTCTCAGAAAGAAAAGAATATGAGAAATACACAAAATACTTTAAAAATGTAAGGGATACAAGATAGAGAACTTGTTAATGATATAAACCATAAAAAAGTAATGTTTTTCTGTGAAATACATGCCATGTACTAATGATAGTGTACTAAGCACTGCTCGCTATAGTTGAAAAGGCTGTCATAAATTGGCAAAGTTTGTGCTTTTCCTAGGTACATCTATTTCATTCTGGGATTCGAAACTAGAGATGTTTTTTTTTCCTTCTTTTTTTAATTGTATGCCTCCTAGGTTAGGTAACATTGATGGATAAACATGATATATTACTTTCGCTTATGAATCGAAATTTATCCAACTGTATGCAAGTTTTGTGTATTATAGTGTTTGGATGAGAGAGAGAGAGAGAGAGAGGGACCAAAGTATAAACCACGCTAATACTTCCTGTCATGGCCACAGGTAAGTACATGTTTGTTGATTTGGGTAATAAACAAGTTTGTTGTTTTGTTGGACAACAATCTGTCAAAAATTTACCTGTCGGTGTGTCTTATTATCCCGGCTAATATTATTTCAATTATTTGTAGAGCAGTCTGCTCGTCAGGACATAGATTTATTATATCCATGGTCAGAATTTCGCATTGCACCTTTTTTGATATTTTCAAACATTTTTTTTTAAATAAAATGTTGGTCTTGTACCTAGATGTGATCAAAATATTTGAACAAAACCAGGAAAAGTATATAATACGCTTTTGGCATACAATCATTTAGTTAGACAACCGTCTGCTTCACATTGATAAAGAATGTACAAGATGGCAGCGGTAGGTCACCGTTATTTGGTATCTCTAAGGTTATTAGACATATCTTGACAATTTTTATCGAGAGGATGGCAAAATGGCGACCCGCACAACGAAGTCAATCTCATCGCAAAATCGATCTCATGAACTTATCCTTTGGAATAAAACATTAATATAGATGTATACTGGTTCATTTATACAAATGGAAAATAATATCAAATTTTATTTTTTTTTTGCGAATTTTCCCTTTAAATCAAACCAGATTTTAAAGTGGCGTTCCATTGAAACTTGATACGACCGTCTTCTGAACCCATGTACAGTGTCATTTTAAATGGAAAAAAATGCTAAAGCTAGAATATATTATGACTCAATTAAAATCTCATTAAGATGAATCTGTAAAACTATTTGGTTGATTTGGAGCCCTCCTTAACTTCTTCTCGACAAAGGTCCACAACAAACCTTTTATTTCTCTACTTAATGATTATCTAATGCTAGGTTTACACCGCCGATCAAAGCAACTCGACCGACCTCGATCTATGAATATTCATGAATATTCATTGATCGGGACACTGATCTTGAATGCTCGTGGTCGGTCTACTTACCAAATCGGGGCGATCTTACTAACTCTGCTGAACTCGAGCTGTGTTCCCGAATATTTTTGACATGTCAAAAAATATCGTGAAGAGGTCGTGTGCATTACATGTCGAGGACAGGTCGGGAATCAATCGGGGTCTCATCGAGGTAGTCGTGAAAGGGTCGAAAAGGGATCGGTCTTGATCGAGTTTCAAAATTTTTGCCGATCATGCCGATTTCAACCCGACTTTAACTCATTCGCTTCTCGATTTATGCCGAGTCGCTTCCAGACCAATTCTATTAGTACTCGATCATTACTCGACTAACACGATTCTTTCTTTTTTTCTATACAAGATCTTCCCTACCATTACCCGATTTTTTCCCGACCTGTATACGACTTTTTCTCGACCACTCAAGACCTTTACTCGATTTAGCACGACAGCATGTCACCTTTTCACAATATCACAACATGAGGCTTTCAAGAGCCTCAGTGTTTCACCAGGGGCTTACTTCAGTTTTTAAAGGAGCCATCCCATGGACTCCAATGACTATTGTGATCAAGTTTGGTCGATGATCATCTTTGATATGACGAGATTCTGCCAGATACTATCTCAAGTGGGAACCAGCCAAGGACTACTGTTTTCAATTTTGGCCAATTGGCAAAGTAGTTTCAGATGATAATATCTTGGATGCTTCAGTTAGGTCGAATATCAAATTATGTTGCCCGTTGGATTGCATGCAGACAAGATAGATACTATTTGAAACTGGAAAATCCAAAGACTATTTTCTCTAATTTTGCCTGCAATTGGTCCAGTGAAAATCCTTCTGGTACAATTAACTCTGCCCCTTTGGCGGTCATCTTGTATTAGATGACGATATGGCAGACACTATTTTGAAAAGGGACAATCGTAACGAGCTTGGTCTAATTGGATTAGGGGTTTCAGAGGAAACGTTTGAAGGAGTTTTCCAATAAGATCCAATTAACAACTTTATTCCCAATTGGCGGTTATATTTGATTAGAAGCGGACAATGGCCGTTGTTTTCACATTGAACCAATCGTGGTCTATCATGACTCTGCGGTTTCTGGGTAGAATATATTCGAATGCATAGTTCATGGACAACGGACACAAAATAATGGCAAAAGCTCAACCTGGCTATATCAGGATTGTAGAAAAGAATATCATATTGTGCATGCTACTAGTAGAATTAAAGGATGACGTGCAGAGGGCTTAAATTCAATCGAATAGTCATGCTGACAGAATTTGAAATTGAATCCAAGATGTACCCAATATACACATTCCAGAAACAGATTCACTTAACACATGAAATTGTTTCTTCCAAGTAGGCTGGTACTCTTATCACAAGATTCGATTCAAGCTAAATGACATAAGAAAAAATGCGATTTTGAACATTTGTAATAAATCTAAAAATTCTTTTAGATTTGCACTGGGCAAATGATGTACCCAACGGGCAGCTGCTCGCCATTTTCACTTTCTAAAAACCGGATTTTTTTTATACAGAATGCAGATTTAAAGCTATAGATGGAAACTACTGTAAATCTAGTTACCACCCATATCATCAGATTAGTCCTACATGTAATGACAGAAAATCACACAGTCGCGTTCTGACGCATGATGAGGAGGATGACCTGCTAGTATGTGAAAGCGAAGATTCATTCCTCTATAATGATGACTTTGAAGCATTTGCTATTGTCTAACCCCAAATTTGCGCCTTCTGTGTCGGATCCGCTTTCTCTGCTACTCTATATATATCACATTTATTGTCTTTTCCTTAAAGCATCAGCCACATGGGCCACAAATTTTGCTGCTCTACCAACATGCTGAACTGTTCCATGAATTTTCACGTTTTATCCCCATACATACAAACGTACTAACAGGACAAAATTCGAGTACACTTGACCATTTCACGATCTTCTCCCGACCAGATTTAGTTAATCAAACACAAACCGGGCTATGATCTGGCTAAATCTGACGAAGTCTGGTTGGTCGAATGAGGGTCGAGCATAAGTCGTACGTGAATCGTAAAGAGGTCGAGAATGGTCGAGGGTTAGTCGTGTTAAATCGGGTAAAAAACGAGTGGACATCGTGGGCTAGCTCGATAAATGAATTTCATGACGTTGGTCGGGATAAAACAGCATGGTCGAGTTGATCGAGTTGGTCTGATCGGCGGTGTAAACCTAGCATTACCTTAGCTATAGATAGGGCACGGATAAACAGCGTAAAATAGGGAGATATAGCAAGGGTCAGGATTAATAAGAAAAACATGTAGATAAAGCTCTGCTTAGGATTAACAGCGTCCAATATCATGATAAAGCTAGGTTGAGGATTAAAAGCTTAAAACATGGAGATAAAGCTAGGATAAAGATTAAGAGCGTAAAACATGAAGATATAGCTCGGGTAAGGATTCACAGCTTAAAACATGGAGATAAAGCTAGGTTGGGGATTAACAGCGTAAAACGTGGAGATATACAAGGGTGAAAATCAATTAGGAAAACATGGAGATGTAGCTACGATACGGATTAAGAGCTCAAAACACGACGATATAGCTAGGGTAAGGATTAACAGCTTAAAACATGGAGATATAGCTAAGGTAAGGAATAACAGCGTAAAATACTGAGATAAAGATAGGGTAAGGTTTAACAGCGTACAACATGAAGATATAACTAGCGTAAGGATTAGCAGCGTCAAACATTGAGATATAGATAGAGTAAGAATGAACAGCGTAAAACATGGAGATAAAGCTAGGATAAGGATTCACAGCGTTAAACATGAATATAGCTAGAGTAATGATTAAAGAGAAAACATGAAGATAAGGGTGAAAAGCGTAAAACATAATGATATAACTAGAGTAAGGAATAACAGCGTAAAACATGGAGATATAGCAAGGGTGCAGATGAAATAGGAACACATGGATAAGTAGCTAGGGTAATGATTAACAACGTAATAGATGAAGATATAACTACAGTGAGAGAAAACAACGTAAAACATGGCGACATATCTAGCTGAAAGAGTGTAAGCATGAATACATAACTTACGGAAGGGTTAACACCATGAAATATGAAGATAAAGTATTGTATTGGTTGACAGTGTAAACATAAATGTTAAACTAAAGAAGGGCTTAGCAGAGGAAAACATGAGGATATAGCTAGAGCAAGGATGGACAATGTAAAGCATTGGGATGTAGCAACGTTGAAGGTGAACAGGGAAAACATGAAGATGTAGGTAGGGTAAGGAATAACAGCGCAAAAGATGGATATATAGCTATGGTAAAGATTAGCAACGTAACACATTAAGATATAATTAAAATGAGAATAAACAAAGTAAAACATGGCGACATATCTAGCTAAAAGAGCGTAAGCATCCATATGTAGCTAAAGGAAAGGCTAACACCATAAAATATGAAGATAATGTATTGTATTGGTCGACTGTGTAAACATAAAGGTAAGGCTAAAGAAGGGTGTAGCAGAGGAAAACATGAGGATAAAGCTAAGGAAAGGATTATCAGCGTAAAACATGGAAATAAAACTAGGGTAAGGATTAACAGAGTAAAACATACGTAAGGATTACCCTAGTTATGTTATCGTGGTTTACGCTGTTAGTCATTACCCTAGCTATAGCTAGGGTACGGATAAACAGCGTAAAACAAGGAAATATAACAAGGGTCAGGATTAACAAGGAAAAAATGGATATAAAGCTCTGGTAAGGATTAAAAGTGTAAGACATAGAGATGTAGATAGAGTAAGGATTAACAGCGTAAAACAAGGAGATAAAGCCAGGGTAACGATTAACTGCGTAAAACATAGAGATATAGATAGAGTGAGGATTAACAGCGTAAAACATGAATACATAGCTAAGGTAAGGATTAACAACGTTAAATATGAAGATATAGCTAGAGTAAGGATTAAGAGAGAAAACATGATGACATAGCTACTGTAAGGGAGGGTAGAAAGCGTACAATATTGAGACATAGTTAGAGTAAGCACTAACAGCGTAAAACATTATAATATAACTAGAGTAAGGAAGAACATCGTAAAGCAGGGAGATATAGCAATGGTGAACATGAACTAGGAACACGTGAATATATAGCTAGGGCAAGGTTAAACAGTGGAAAAGATGGATACTTAGTTAGGGTAAGGATTAATCTTAAAAAGAAAGGAAATGGGGTAAATGTCAAAGAGACAACATCCCATATCCAGGTTAAAACGACCCAAAACAAAGCATCTAGGGGTCACCGTACGGTCTTCAACACAGTCAAGAACCTAACACCATATAGCAAGCCCTAAATGGCCCCAAAAAGCTAAAAAAGTGAATAAACAACGTAACACATGAAGATATTGTAATGCCTTCCAACCCCCTTTTTCTAATTGGAAACAGTTCGTTTCCCAGCAGGCCGAACTTGAATAAATGTACATGAGATGATATAATTGTTGATTGTAGGAATTGTGGCAATTCCTGAGTAATTATTGCATCTATTGAATGACCGGCCACATCTTACGGCTAACTTTCATTACCGTAGGCGGTTAGGGTCCAATTCTTAAGTTCTAGAACAACCAGTTTAAAAGTTGTTTGTATCCAAATAAAGGATGTAACACTTCAGATGTTTCAGGAGTAGATGACTATAATCTAATCTTGTAAAGACTTGTTACGGTTGGTAAAAGTGTCCGGTGACAATGCTAAATTTTGGTCACCCGTTTTAACCGGTAATCGATTGTGGGACATTACCCTTGAATTATTCACCTTTGAAGCTGTTTTCAGAGATATTCATGTTATCCCATCACCATAAAATATGTTTGGTGTTGTCATATCATTTATTTCCTTTCCTAAATAAAT
>MJUU01003346.1:7165-23702 GCA_002080025.1 Modiolus philippinarum | reverse complement strand
ACAATTTCTTGGTGCAAATCAAAGGCTCGGTGACAATTTCTTGGTGCAAATCAAAGGCTCGGTGACAATTGCTTGGTGTCAATTTCCTGGTGCAAATGCAACACTAGGTGACAATTGCTTGGTGACAATTCCTTGGTGCAAATGCAGTCTCGGTTAGAAAGGATATAATTTGGTACACTAACGCTTGGTGCAATTAATGTTTGTTATAAAAATGTGGAGTTCATCTGCTTGTTGACATAATTATATGATGTTATTTACTATTTGGAGTGTATGTATATGATTCCATATGTTGAAGAAACTAATGTTAGTTACCATATAAGATTTGGAGTACATGTATGGGATTGTATGTTTTTCGTGTAAATATTGTTAGCTATCATTCCTTAATATTTGTAGTATAGTAACTAGAAAAGTTGAAAAGCATTAAATGGTAGTTGTTTTTGTCGACGTTAAAGGTGTATAGTGATTGATTGATTGTAATCAGAGAGTTCTCTCTGATTTTGACTGGTATATTGAGGTTGTTGGTGATTCCAGTCCTGACGCTACTTCCCGCCGGAATCGAATCTTCAAGGCTTCTCGTTATTATTGATTATCCTAATAAAGAATCTGAACGTTTTATTATTATTGTATTATAACTGCAGTTGGTGAAATCCTGTCTCCTGAAACAATGCCCTCTCTACTATAAGATATCTCGTTCGGTGGTTTCAACTGGACACCCTACCAGATATAGTATAGGTGCTCTTTTCTTATAATCCCTTCTTTGTGTTGCTGCGTTTCTGTGGCGGCCGACTCTAACGCCACGGGGGCAGCGTCACAATATAATTACAGTGAGGGTAAACAACGTAAAACATGACGACGAGCGTAAGGATGAATATATAACTAACGGAAGGGTTAACACCATGAAATATGAAAATAAAGTATTGTATTGGTTGACAGTATAAACATAAAGGTTAAGCTAAAGAAGGGCTTAGCAGAGGAACACAAATATAAGGAAATAGCTAGTGTAAGGATTAAAAGTGTAAAATATGGAGATATAGCAAGGGTGAGGATGAACAAGGAAAACATGGAGATGTAGCTAGGGTAATAATTTACAGCGCAAAAGATGGATATCTAGCTAGGGTAGGAATTAACAACATAACACATGTAGATATAATTATAGCGAGGATAAACAAAGTAAAACATGGCGAAATATCTAGTTGAAAGAGCGTAAGCATCCATATGTAGCTAAAGGAAAGGCTAACACCATAAAATATAAAGATAATGTATTGTATTGGTCGACTGTGTAAACATAAAGGTAAGGCTAAAGAAAGGCATGGCAGAGGAAAACATAACGATAAAGATAAGGAAAGGATTAACAGAGTAAAACTTAGGTAGGGATTATCCTAGTTATATCATCGTGATTTACGCTGTTTGTCATAATGCTGGGTTTACACCGCCGATCAAAGCAACTCGACCGAACTCCATCTATGAATATTCATGAATATTCATTGATCGGGACACTGATCTTGAATGCTCGTGGTCGGTCTACTTACCAAATCGGGCAATCTTACTAACTCTGCTGAACTCGAGCTGTGTTCCCGAATATTTTTGGCATGTCAAAAAATATCGTGAAGAGGTCGTGTGCATTATATGTCGAGGACAGGTCGGGAATCAATCGGGGTCTCATCGAGGTAGTCGTGAAAGGGTCGAAAAGGGATCGGTCTTGATCGAGTTTCAAAATTTTTGCCGATCATGCCGATTTCAAACCGACTTTAACTCATTCGCTTCTCGATTTATGCCGAGTCGCTTCCAGACCAATTCGATTAGTACTCGATCATTACTCGACTAAGACGATTCTTTCTTTTTTTCTATACAAGATCTTCCCTACCATAACCCGATTTTCCCCGACCTGTATACGACTTTTTCTCGACCACTCAAGACCTTTACTCGATTTAGCACGACAGCATGTCACCTTTTCACAATATCACAACATGAGGCTTTCAAGAGCCTCAGTGTTTCACCGGGGGCTTACTTCAGTTTTTAAAGGAGCCATCCCATGGACTCCAATGACTATTGTGATCAAGTTTGGTCGATGATCATCTTTGATATGACGAGATTCTGCCAGATACTATCTCAAGTGGGAACCAGCCAAGGACTACTGTTTTCAATTTTGGCCAATTGGCAAAGTAGTTTCAGATGATAATATCTTGGATGCTTCAGTTAGGTCGAATATCAAATTATGTTCCCCGTTGGATTGCATGCAGACAAGATAGATACTATTTGAAATTTGAAAATCCAAAGGCTATTTTCTCTAATTTTGCCTGCAATTGGTCCAGTGAAAATCCTTCTGGTACAATTAACTCTGCCCCCTTTGGCGGTCATCTTGTATTAGATGACGATATGGCAGACACTATTTTGAAAAGGGACAATCGTAACAAGTTTGGTCTAATTGGATTAGGGGTTTCAGAGGAAACGTTTGAAAGAGTTTTCCAATAAGATCCAATTAACAACTTTATTCCCAGTTGGCGGTTATATTTGATTAGAAGCGGACAATGACCGTTGTTTTCACATTGAACCAATCGTGGTCTATCATGACTCTGCGGTTTCTGGGTAGAATATATTCGAATGCATAGTTCATGGACAACGGACACAAAATAATGGCAAAAGCTCAACCTGGCTATATCAGGATTGTAGAAAAGATTATCATATTGTGCATGCTACTAGTAGAATTAAAGGATGACGTGCAGAGGGCTTAAATTCAATCGAATAGTCATGCTGACAGAATTTGAAATTGAATCCAAGATGTACCATATACTAAGTATACACATTCCAGAAACAGATTCACTTAACACATGAAATTGTTTCTTCCAAGTAGGCTGGTACTCTTATCACAAGATTTGATTCAAGCTAAATGACATAAGAAAAAATGCGATTTTGAACATTTGTAATAAATCTAAAAATTCTTATAGATTTGCACTGGGCAAATGATGTACCCAACGGGCAGCTGCTCGCCATTTTCACTTTCTAAAAACCGGATTTTTTATACAGAATGCAGATTTAAAGCTATACATGGAAACTACTGTAAATTTAGTTACCACCCATATCATCAGATTAGTCCTACATGTAATGACAGAAAATCACACAGTCGCATTCTGACGCATGATGAGGAGGATGACCTGCTAGTATGTGAAAGCGGAGATTCATTCCTCTATAATGATGACTTTGAAGCATTTGCTATTGTCTAACCCAAAATATGCGCCGTCTGTGTCAGATCCGCTTTCTCTGCTACTCTATATATATCACATTTATCGTCTTTTCCTTAAAGCATCAGCCACATGGGCCATAAATTTTGCTGCTCTACCAACATGCTGAACTGTTCCCTGAATTTTCACGTTTTATCCCCATACTTACAAACGTACTAACAGGACAAAATTCGAGTACACTTGACCATTTCACGATCTTCTCCCGACCAGATTTAGTTAATCAAACACAAACCGGGCTATGATCTGGCTAAATCTGACGAAGTCTGGTTGGTCGAATGAGGGTCGAGCATAAGTCGTACGTGAATCGTAAAGAGGTCGAGAATGGTCGAGGGTTAGTCGTGTTAAATAGGGTAAAAACGAGTGGACATCGTGGGCTAGCTCGATCAATGAATTTCATGACGTTGGTCGGGATAAAACAGCATGGTCGAGTTGATCGAGTTGGTCTGATCGGCGGTGTAAACCTAGCATTACCTTAGCTATAGATAGGGCACGGATAAACAGCGTAAAATAGGGAGATATAGCAAGGGTCAGGATTAATAAGAAAAACATGTAGATAAAGCTCTGCTTAGAATTAACAGCGTCCAATATCATGATAAAGCTAGGTTGAGGATTAAAAGCTTAAAACATGGAGATAAAGCTAGGATAAAGATTAAGAGCGTAAAACATGAAGATATAGCTCGGGTAAGGATTCACAGCTTAAAACATAGAGATATAGCTAGGTTGGGGATTAACAGCGTAAAACATGGAGATATACAAGGGTGAAAATCAATTAGGAATACATGGAGATGTAGCTACGATACGGATTAAGAGCTCAAAACACGACGATATAGCTAGGATAAGGATTAACAGCTTAAAACATGGAGACATAGCTAGAGTGGGGATTAACAGCGTAAGATATGGAGACATAGCCAAGGTGGAGATTAACAGCGTAAAATATGGATATAAAGCTTGTGTAAGGATAAACAGCGTACAATATCAATGTATAGCTAGGGTAAGGATTAACAGATTAAAACATTGAGATAAAGCCAAGGTTAGGATAAAGAGCGTAGGTATGATTATATAGATAGAGTAAGGATTAACAGCGTAAAACATGAAGATATAGCAAGAGTATAAGTAAGTAAGGCATGAAGTTATAGCTACTGTAAGCGTAAAAAGTTTACATACATATTGCATTAGAATTAAAAGATATTGTAATGATAAATCAATGTTTACTTTTGATTTACTGACGAGATACAGAAGTCTTGTTTTTTTTGCATTTTCAAAATTGCTACCAAATGGCGGCAAAGGCCGGAACTTACCCAGTAGTGAATCGGGATACCCTAGACCACCTATACTCCCACCTATACTCCCATAGAGCTAATGTTAAAATCCCTAATATTTACCCGATTATGCAAATGAGCTTATAAACCACGCCCACTTTCTTATATCCATAAACCCTACTTCCAAGCGTGAAGAGCGTAGAGCACCGTGAGCGTAGCGAAATGGTGTGAGAGTGGTGGGACGCTTGGGATGGGGCATCCCAGGTTCAGTATTCTAACCCAAACCTCTTTCTATTGTTTTATCCTGTTTATATGCCTTCTTTTGTGCTGTTTGATGAACTCTTGTGTATCAGAGTTTATACTATATCCAAACTTTTATGTTTGTAACTCTTTTGGTTTTCCATCCCGATCTCGGTTAACTCCCTTTGTTTTGTACTCTCGGTTCGTTCCATGTTTTGTTTTTTTCGTACGGCACGCCTACCAGTGTATCCTTTTTAATTTTTATTGTTATCCATTTTTATTGTTTTATCTCGTTAGCTCTGTATAATTATTGATTTGTGGTGCATTTCCTTTATTGTTTCCTGTATCTATATACTTTTCATTCAATTAGGCAATAAATAATCAACTAGTTACAAGTATACATATTTTATTTTCCTTGTCATGAAGCAAGCATGGGTCGGAGAGCCATACACATGTTGCCTGTACAATTCAAAATCCATACGGCCTCGTGCTATTATCGTCCATGGCCACTCTTTTGTCAAATACGATTCTATAGTCTTTATTTTGAAATACGGACAGGAGTTTCATATTATCTCGTATGATCCGGAAATTATCGGTCATGTCTGTTGTTTTTTACCATGTCTTTAATCGTATCGAAGTTGATGATCAGGCCGTTCTTGTAGTTAAGTGTTATCCCTTTCACTTTACACGCAGTTTTGGTTCCATTGTTGTCCGGTGTTGCTAATCTGTAGGCATAGTTTTTCGGTCCTCCAGTCACGAACTTTGGAATTCCATTTCCAAATATCTCATCTGTTAGTTCTCCAAAAAAGTCTCCTAATTGTGGTTTCCACTCTGTATGTTTGGAAGTAAATACAATGGAATCTGTATCTGCGTAGATTGCACGGGTGTCCAGGTTCTCCAAATAACTGTACAGCTTGAGTCTTGCTTGGGCTGTAGTGTAGGCAGCTATGACCACGTTTGTTCGTCCGGAGTGTTCGACGAATTCGTCTTTGTATCGATATCTTCCTCCAATTATCGTATCACTTACTAGATTAACACCGATGAGACTGATTTGATCACTGGTTAACAAATCGACAAAGTCGCTTGGTTTGGAATAGTATATTATTTGTGGCAAATTGGATCTTTGACCGAATTTCCCCCAGAAGCTGTTTAACATCAATCTGGCTAAAGCTCTCATTCCTGGATTTTTGTGAATTCTGTTGTAGTCTAACAATATCCCTTCTCTGTTGTAGTAATCTCTGATAAAGTTCTGTTTGTCTTCTTCTGTTTACACCACTCGGGCCATCCACTGGCTTCCTGCTTTATTTTTAGAAAGGTGTTGACATATTCGGTAAAGAGTCCTCCTGTCTTGGTTGTTTGATTGTATTGTTCCGTGTCAAAGTGCCAGACTTTATAGATTCTGTCTATCTGATATCCTTTGTCCAACGCTTTCTTAAGTTCATCGGTGACCCAGGTTCCTGTCAAAGCCATTTCCTCGTCTATGTGTTGACACGGCGTTTGTTGACTGGATTCGGCACAAGCTTTACATAACATAAACAATAGTAGTTATAGGTTATGCATATCCCGTGGCGGCCGCTTTGCTTCGCCCACGGGATATGCATAACCAGTATAGGGTTATATAGAATAGCAAAAAAAGTTTAGCACACCTCCAAAAAAAAAAAAAAAAAATTTGAGAGCCCGGAGTACACCGAATGGAAAATTCTAGTGCGGGTCTTACACAGTAAAAAAAATAGCCGGAAAGTACATCAAAGAAAAAAGATTTACACAGGGAAAAGTGAGAAAAAAATCCAAAAGTACAGTAAAAAAAATTTAAGGGATGTGATTAAAAAATTTAAAACTTAGTCATCTGTAGTTCTTCTTCATAAAAAGAACCTATAATTTCTTCATTTTTTAAATCTTTTATTTTATAAGTAACAGGGTTTGTATTTAAAACTTTTTCAATTAAAAATATTTCTCTTCTCCAACGAGTTGTATAACCCTTTTTAAATTGACCTTTCTTTTTTGTTATCCTCACACGATCACCAACTTTGAATTTAGGTTTTCGCTCGTTAATTTTTTTCTTCTTTTTCTGGATATAAATTTTTATACACGGTTAATTGGTTTTTAGATTTACTCGCTTCAACGGGCGTCATTTTAATCGAAGAATGAACCGTATTATTATAATTTTTAACTAATCTATCCAACACATCATAATACTTAAATGATTGATTTGCAGTAAAATATTTATACATATGTTGTTTCATTGTTCCTATCCAGCGTTCCACTACACTGCTTTTTTCTTCATTTTCTGTTGAATATAACTTTATGTTATTTTCTTTTAACAATTCTTTTACTTGCCGATTATAAAATTCAGATCCTTTATCTGACCACACAAAGGAAGGTTTTCTTTCTTGAAATAAAATTTTAAATGCTTCACTTACCGTTACTCCTGTTTTATTTTTCAATGGAATTAACCAACCATATTTACTAAATACATCTATAACTGCTAATAAGTATTTATAGTGTTTATTTTGTTTTGAGTATTTTTGCATATCTACCAAATCAACTGCCCACGTTTGATCAACAGAATGAACAAAAACACGTCTTTTAGGAAAAACACTTACAACCCTGCGATGTAATTCATATGCTAATTTATTTGTTAGATTTGTAAGCACCATTTTTAAATAACTAAAATTGTTTTCTTAAAAATGACAGAAGTAAAAATCTGTACGAAATGTAAAGAATACAAGTTACTAAGTGACTATTATAAAGCAAAGGATAAACCAAAGTGCATGTAAACAATGTCTTAAACTTATAAAACATTTACATTATATTAAACATAAAGAAAAATATAAGAATTCTTATCAAGAATTTATACTTAGGAATCCTAATTATCGACGTGAATATTACTTAATTAAAAATTGTTCTTTAAAAAATGGGCCCTAAAAAGACTAAAGTTTGTAGCAAGTGTAAAGTTAATAAACCTTTTAGTGAACATAATAAAGATTCATCTAACCAAAACGGTGTTAAATCACAATGTAAAGAATGTAGATCAAAAGTAATTTCCAAACAAAAGAAAGAAAAAAAAATTAAAAGAATATAACAGTTCCTTATTATTAAAAAAGAAATCTATAAAAAGAAAACTGAATGAATATGAAGAAAAAATAAATAATTCTAAAAAGAAATCAAAAAATAAATATATCGATTTATATAATAATGAAATAGATAATCTTAAAAACATAAAAGAAAAAATAACCAGAAGAACAATGAAATATAAAGGAGATAAAGTATATGGAAATTTAAGATACTCAAGATTAAAGAAATCATATGAGGAGCAACTAAAATATAATGAAGATAAAATAGAATCTGCTGGTGAAGAAGATAAAGATTTTTATCAAAGAAACATAGACTATTATTCCAATAAATTGAAAACTCTTGCAAATGATTTTCAATATTCTATTAATATTGAAAATGAAACTTTTAGTTATGTTATACAACAAATAATAAATCTATCAAACGAAGGATATATTGTAAAATTAGAAGGGCAAATAAAATTGAATAATAGTGAAGAATATAAAGAATATACAAGTAAAGTGTATTTTTCAAGTATTAATCAACTTAATGGTTATATAAATTTATCGAGCAATCATCAGATATGGATGACATGTTTTTTATTGGAAAAATAAAATATGGAATAGATAAATTTAAGAAAGTTAATAAATCAAAAAAAGGTGATGGAACATCATTTCAATATTCAATTAAAGAATATGAAGGAAAGTATTGTTATATTCCTACAGAAAATCAATGTTTTTTAAAATGTTATAAATGGTTAAATAGTGATGAAAGTAATAATTTAAGTAAAAGTCATGAAAAAGAAATTAACACATTATACAAACAATTTTGTTACAAAGAAAATAATAAAGAACAAAAAGTTCAATCTTTTATAATGAATAATGCTAAATTTATAAGATTTAATAATTTTATGAATGATAAAGTTCAATATTATAATCCAAAAGACAAACACATCTACCCAAAAATAAAAGATAATAATTATAACTACGTATACTATCTTTATAATCCTTACAATCATCATATAGGTCATTATTGTTTAATAGATATCAAAAATAAAAGAAAAGCAATAAAAGAAATTGAAGATAATTATAAACAACAGTGGAAAGAAATAGATGAAGAGTTAGTAAAATATGTTAAATTGTTAGATAAAGAAGGAGTAAAAGATGATAATATTGATAAGCTAACTTATGTTTATGATATAGAAAGTTATCAAGATGAAAATGGAAAACATATTCCGTATGATATTGCTTCAATAAACTTAAAATTATTCCGAGGTTGTGTTTGTAATCATATAAAAAGCGAAGATAACAGTATTGTAAAAAATCTTCCAGAAGAACAATTAAATAGGTTACTTAATAAACATATTAAATATTTCATAGGTGAAGATTGTATTCAACAATTTTTTAAATATCTAGGAGAAAAAGTTTATAATTCAGAAATTCTTTTATATGCACATAATGGATCGGGTTATGATTCTGAATTAATTATTGAAAATATACCTTTAACTAAATCTCCTCCATTAAAGAAGGGAAGTAAATTATTAAACGTGAATTTAGAAAATCCTCATATTACAGAAAAATGGGTTAATTGGTTCAAAAAAAATACGGAGCAACAAAACAAATAAAAAAAATGATAAATATATTAAAGTAAAAACCTATCCTAAACAAATAATATCTTTAAGATGTACTATGCAACATGTCAAGGATAGTTTATTAAAGTGGGGGGGAAGTTTTAATATTCCTGAAAATTTAAGAAAAATGAATTTTGAAATTACAAAGATAACAAAAGATAATTATAAAGAGAAACAAGATGAATGGTTACCATATTTAAAAACGATGTATTATCATTAGCATGTTGTATGATGTTATATAATGAAATGTGCAGACTAGTTTATCTCTTCCAGCTTTAACTTTTAAGTCATGGATGAATAAAATGAATCAAAATAAAGAAAAAATATATTCTTCTGCAGATAAATATACTAGATATTTTATTAGAAAAAGTGTAAAAGGTGGAAGAGTAGGTGCTAATATTAGAAAATTTGACAGGAGTAAAGAGATAGGAGAAGTATTAAATAAATATTTAGGAAATTCAGAAAATATAATTGACTTAATTGATAAGTATGATAAATTAGATAAAAAATCTGAATTATTTAATAACATAACAAATGAATTAAACAAATTAAATGAAAAATATATGATGACAGCATTAGATGTAAACCCTTTATATCCATCTGCAATGTCAGATTTAGATTCAGAATATCCTAGAATGGAATCAATTAGGAAATTTAAAAAAACAGAAGAAAAGGAAATATTAGATAAATTTAATACTCAAACATTTAGACCTAAAACTGGAATATTCAAAATACTTTATGAATATCCCGATGATATGTTCTTTAATCCAATATTTTGTAAAGATTTTGTAACATTTGAAGGAAAAAAAACAGAAGTATTAAGATCAAGAACAGGACAATGTTGTAATATTTTAACATCTGTAGATATTCAAGAGATTGTTAGATGTGGTGGAAGAATACAAAAAATATTTGATGGTATGATATTTGAAGAAAACTTTAAAATAAATCCTTTTAGAGAATTTGTATTAGAGTTGTATTCTTTAAAAGCTAAATTTAAAAATGAAAAAAATAAAGTAGGATATGCTTTAGTTAAGCTATTGTTAAATTCACTCTATGGTAAGATGGTACAAAAAGATATAAACACTAAAAATCATTTATGGAGTGAAGAAACATTAAAAAAAAATTATACAGATGATATAAAATACGAGAAGCTTAATAATAATTTATATTATATAGAAGAAGATATTGGTGATGATTTACCAAAATTATTAATGCCTTCACATTTAGGAAGTTTTATTTTATCTCATTCTAAAAGAATAATGAATGATGTTATTTTAGAAATAGATGGATTTAAAAAAACAGAAATTTATTATACCGACACCGATTCAATCTACGTAGAAGAAAAATGCGTAGAAATATTAAAAAACAAAGATTACTTACATGAAACAGATTTAGGTAAATTATCTAATGATCTTGAAAATGATGGAAAATATTTTATGGATTATTTTCAGCTCCAAAAATAAAATTATGTTATGCATTAAATAATAAAGGAGAAATTATTACAAAACAAACGTTTAAGGGATATCAAAGAGATATATTAAAACCAAATGAATTTAATAAAAAGTATAATAATGATGAAATTGAAACAGAAGTAGATAAACCATGGAAAAAGAAATTAGGTAATGGAATATTTACTCCCAACGATAAACAAAATAAAAAATTTTCTGGAAATATTAATTTACTAAAAAGAAAAGAACCAGATTCATCTGAAATAATGCATCCATATAATACTTCTAAAATTGATTCTGATATGCTAGACCGGTATAATATTAATCCAAATGATTTATATATACATGAAGAAAATATTAATTATTAATTCATTTACACACATTTCATGTTTATTTTAATTTCCAAGCAACAAAACCAGTCAATGCCATACCACCAACAACAAATGCAATTTCCCTATTTTTCTGATCTTCTGATGGAGTATAAAAATCACTTAATTCTAATTTAAGATCTAAAACTGAATTTGAAGGTATATTTAATTGTTTACCCGTAACATTATAATATTCTCTCATGGCTTGATCAACATCATCAAAAGTTTGAACAGCATGATTTTCTTTTTTTAATTGTTCATTAATATAATCTAATCTTTGAATTCGTCTTTTATTCCATTCTTCTGTTTCTTTTTCTAATCTTTCTATTGCTTTGTCGTGTCTTATTTTTTCTTCATTTGCATCACTATCCATGTGTGAAAATAAATAATTACTACCAGAAAATGCCAAAGCGTTTGTTACTGCCCCACCAAGCAACATTACTAAAGCACTTGCCATTTTTAAGAAAATAAAATAAAATAATCATTTTTTGTTTATTACTTCATTATATCAGCAGGTATAATGCCTTGCTTAATCAACATGTCTTTTGTTGCCATTGCAAGCAGTATATCAATGGATAACATAAAAATATCATTCATGTTATAATCTACTTTTGGTGCTGACCTTCTAAATACTTTTTTACCTATTTCTGAATATCCAACTGTTAACAATGTTTCCACTCCAGCATGATATAACATATTTGCTATTTGTTTTCCGTCTTTTGGTGTTGCCATTTTATATATTAAATTTTTAATTTTTTTATTTCTGTTCTTATTTTTAAATTCTTAATTCTTCCGTTTCTTTTTCAAATTTATCATGTTTTATTTTTTCTTCCGTTTCTTCTTTTATTTCTTTTTTATATAATTCACATAACTTTAAAAACTTATTTATAATTTCTAAAGATAACGCTGAAAAAATTAACACGTCTATAATTGAATTTATTTTTTCTGTTTTTCCCATTTTAAAAAAAATAAAATTAGTTAAATTCAAAAGAATCAATTTCTTTTTTTTTTGTTTTTTAAAGGGATTTGCTCGCTTGGTTTTTCTTTACATAACATGATTTCTCTAATATTTTTTTCTGGTTTTTCTCTTTGTTTATAAAAAAAAAAACAACCCCAATCCACCTACTACTCAAATTGATAAACATAATGGTGATATGTAATTTTTGTTAAAATTTTGTTTGTTTGTTGGACATATATGATGAAACGAATCTGTAGTTTCTTTATCTTTTGTTATTGGAATTTCACCAGCTTGTTTTAATTCTATGTTTTCTTTTTTTAATTTTTCTTCTTCTTTTCTTTTTATTTCAGCTTTTAGCTTTCTTGCTTCTACAGCTTTCCTACCAGCGGCTACTCGTTTTGGATTTTTTTGTTGAGTTTTTTTAGAAGGGGACCGTTCGCTTCGCTCGCTAGATTCTTTTATTTCTTTTTTGTTTTCTTCTTGTTCAGAATTTTCACTCGTCATTTTTTATGTCATTATTTTCGTCTTTTTTTTTGGAAATCAATATGTCTTGCTGTTGATAACATTGCAGTTAAAGGAGCAAGATACATTCCATATCTATAGTACAGTTCACAACATACATTAGTTAAAGCGTGATTGATAAAAGGATCTTCCCCTAAATCTTGCATTAAATTTGGTGGATTAACAACGTTGAAATATTTTGATACACCCATGACATATAAGTTAATAAAAGAGTTTCCTAATGTCTTGGTCATACTGGCCCCTAATCTTGCTTCATATTTACAATATAATTTATGTATTTGTTCTGGTGTCATTGTATCAATTTCTGACAATTGTAATTCTTTACCCAGATATTGCTTACTACCCCCACAGCAACAACAGCTGATAATCTTTCACGTTTTTTTTCTAAAATGGAACTGCTCGCTTTATCATCATCAAAATCTATGTTTTCAATATTATCATCTCTTAAAAATTCTTCAGTGCTCATTTTATATATTTTATTTTTAAGTTTAAAAAAACTAAATACAAAATAACCAACTAATGATAATACTGCAGTGTTTGTTATAATTGTTAGTATTTCTAATAGCATTGCTTTTTATTGCTATTTTTTTGCTTATAACTTAAGCATTACTTAAGCATTACTTGAGAATTGCTTAAGCATTACTTAAGCATTACTTAATCAATTACCCAATAATCAGTAGGTTGGTCTGTCTTTAATATTAATTTTCGATGTTTCTTTTTTTTAAGTTCTTCCTTTATTCTTTGTCTTTCTTCCAAAGTGGGAATAACATCATGTGCTCTTAAACATTTATCAAAACTGTCTCTGTCTTGCGTATAGAACATGCACAACCATTTTATTTGTTCTCTTAAATCTTTTAGCACAGAATTATATCTCTGTGAAATTGCCCATACTGATTGTTCAGCATGTCTCCCTGAAAATGCAAGTTCAGATAGCATATCCCTTTTTTTGTTAATTGTTTTGTTGCACTGCACTCATCTATAATGTATAATGTTGGATGACCAGCATATTTCTTAAAAAATATTCTTAATAGTTCTTGTAATTTTTCTTCTCCGTTATTGAGGATAGGATTAAGAATTATCAATTTTTTTGTTTTTGGTTATTTGACATCACCAATCCACTCACGATTTGTGTATGCCTTGTTCCATTGAATGGTTGGACAAAGTATAACAATATATGTAAATACTCCACGATATTTTGTTTCTAATAAATCAAGAACAAATTCTGTTTTTCCACAACCGGTCTGACCACAAATAATAGCACAATGAGGGTATTTTGGTAACTCCATTTTTAATAAATAAAATAAAATAAAAAATTAAGAGCCTGGTACTTAATATATTACTTCTTTAAACCTTCCATCTTCAAAATTAATTTGTGCATCTTGTATAACATAAATATAAATATTTATCGGTTTATCAGCTCCTGCTGTTTTTTTTATTTGAATTGTAATACCTTTGGATGCAGTTTCGATTCTTCTACCTGAACCGTGTAGTGGGTTATCATCTATTGAACGTAAATCTAACCATAAAGCATAATTAGTTGTTAAGTATTTTTCTATTGTTGTATCAGATAAACATCCATCTTTAAAAACTGTGTCTGTTATTTTATTTCTTTTTGAAGTAAGAGCAAAGAATTTATTTATTTCATCCCAATGTTGACTCGCTTCCATTCCTTTACTGTATAATTGATTTGGAGCACCTTCTATTATCATTCCTGCGTTTGTTATTTCAGGATTATAATAACTTTCAGTGCTTGTTCTTTCAGGGTCTTCGAATAACATCAGAATACCTTTCATACTTCTAGCTGGGGCATTTATATTAATGTTCCAGCTTGTATCAGATTTATTTTTTGTTATTCTTTGTTCTCTTAATATTCTGTCATTGAGATAACCATTTTACCGCCAATTTGCTGTCTTATTTGACTTGCTAATTCAGGGTTAAAAACCTTATCAAATTCTAAACAAATGTTGTTGATTTTATATTTTACATCTGCATCTGTTGAATGAATAACTTTGTCGTAATCATTGAATGTAAGTTCATATTCAAGTCTGTCCCCGAGACCAGCTTGGTAAAAAGGCATGTGAGTTTCTAATAGTTCAAAATCTAGTGGAATACAAAATCTGTTTTTGAATGTTTTCGCTATGGCTTGGTCTCCTACATTTTCTGTTTTATCTCCTGCCCCAACTCTTTGTTTTAACATATTTGCTGTACCAATTCCCTGATATACCATATTTACACGTTCAGTTGTAGTTTTCCACAAATCTACATAACAATGATAAATATCACTATCTTCTATTGACATAACTTCATGCCCACTTATACGAATAGTTGTTTTTTTAACTATTGCTCTTCCAATATTTTGGTAAATAGTTGAATTTGCATCTTTAGATTCAATTTCTATTTCAAAAGTTAATCTAGTTGTTCCAGGAACAATAACATCATAATTACTTATATTAGGAAATATCACTAATAAACGTTGATTTTTGTTAACAGTTGAAGGATTATTAGTTATTACAACATTCTGACGAATTCCTTTTACAGCATGAGGTTCTCTTAATTTTCTGTAAGGATTTAATTTTTCTCCGTAAGCCTCCATTTTTTAAGGATTAAAAATGAGTTTATAAAAATAATTCAATTACCGCTGATACTAGAGTATTGAGACATCCAGAATTATCAATCTCATTAATAAAACTTATTCTATCTCCAACCTCAACTTTTAAAGGTTTTTTAAAGTTAACAAATTCAGAAAAAAAATTCCGAACCTATTACATAACCAAATTTCTTATCACCATTAACACTCACTATGGCAGATACATAATCTTTGTTTGTTTTAAAACATGATAAACTAAGACCTAATATCTGCCCTGGAAAATTCATTACAAAATTACCTGAACCAAAACCAAAACTAAACACTTGACCGCTCACCATGGTTCATAACTTCCAGCGATTATACATATTGTTTTTCTGTCTTGTATATTTTCAATTTTGTTGTATAATAAAGTATGATTAGTATTCAATACTTGAATCTCGTTCTCCATATTTTTTATTTCCTGAATTTGTTGTATAATAAATCATTATTAATATTCATTACTTGAATCTCGTTCTTCATCTTTTGTATGTCCGATACATCCACGCTTTTTTCTTAAAACCAAATATACTCATTTTTAATAGGTAAATTTTAGATAACTTCTAAAACACAATTAATTGGTAAATGATTAATTATCTTGTTATTATTCTCATCTCTAATTTCTAATTTCAATTCTGTTATAACATCATTTATTAAACACTTATATTCCGGATGCTCAAATCTCGCTGTTAAAACATCTCCAAACTCTTTATTTTCGACTGGAATAACGGCTAATAATGTAATCGGCGCACCATCAAGATAATTATAAAAAGTGCTAACTTGTTCTAAATGTACATACAATGATTTATAAATAGCAAAATCTATGGGCTTGTTTCCAGAATGTGTTTCATTAGGTTCAAATATACGTATATTCCTAAATCCTAACATATTTTTCAAACTTTTACTTATTTTTAATGCAACAGGAGTGTTTAATGAAGCAATACCATTTTTTTCATTTACGGATAATACATTTTTTTCTTTTTGAAATTCATCCGCTATTTGTTGAAAACTATAATAACCATCTATAATATCTATACGTCTGTCTCCAGTTTTTCGTATATGTTCACCTGAAATATTATACCAACCTACGCAATGTTATAGATTTTCAACCGATACGTTTATTTTCGTTTCTGTTATCAATGTAAGTAAGTAAGTTTATTGTTTTATCAATATTTGAAATAGTATGGTACATTTTTTAG
>MJUU01003345.1:139060-160632 GCA_002080025.1 Modiolus philippinarum | reverse complement strand
TAATCCCCTCGCCCGTTTATTGAATGTTTGTCTAGTATTATAAGCACTCAAGGAAGTTGTACCATTCAAGATCTGGCTTGTTACTTAAGTCTGAGCCAGTCTGCAAGAAATGTAGTGACCATATTTCAATCAAGAGCCTCATACCTAAAGCATATGCATCTACTGATGAAAGATTAATCTTCTGCAAGTTGTAGTATCTAAAATCTATAGACTGTACCACGAACTTTACCCTAAGTCACTCATGCATGAAATGTAGGTCAAACTGACCTAATTTTTATCTGGAGCTTTGTAACTTTACAGGATGCATCTACATACAAAATATTATTCTTCTAAGAGTTGTAGTATCTTAAATCCAAGCTGTAACACAAACTTTTACCTAGGTCACTCATGCATGAAATTTAGGTCAAAGTGACTCAATTTTCATCTGGACTTTCTAAACTTTACAAGACACCTCTACATACAAAATATCGTTCCTCTACGAGTTGTAGTATCCAAGATCTGGACTCTTACAAAAACTTTAACCTAAGTCACTCATGCATGAAATGTAGGTCAAAGTGACCTAAGTTTTACCTGGAGCTTCATAACTTTACAAGACGCATCTACATACAAAATATTATTCCTCTACAAGTTGTAGTATCCCAGATCTGACTCTTACAAAAACTTTAACCTAAGTCACTCATGCATGAAATGTAGGTCAAAGTGACCTACTTTTTACCTGGAGCTTCGTAACTTTACAAGACGCATCTACATACAAAATATTATTCCTTTACAAGTTGTAGTATCCGAGATCTGGACTCTTACAAAAATTTTAGCTTTAGTCACTCATGCATGAAATGTAGGTCAAAGTGACCTAATTTTTACCTGGAGCTTCGTAACTTTACAAGACGCATTTACATACAAAATATTATTCCTCTACAAGTTGTAGTATCCTAGATCTGGACTCTTACAAAAACGTTAACCTAAGTCACTCATTCGTGAAATGTAGGTCAAAGTGACCTAATTTTTATCTGGAGCTTCATAACTTTACAAGACGCATCTACATACAAAATATTATTCCTCTACAAGTTGTAGTATCCCAGATCTGGACTCTTACAAAAACTTTAACCTGAGTAACTCATGCATGAAATGTAGGTCAAATCCACCTATGCTATATATCAACCTTAAGTTCTCTTCAAGATGCATCCATGGACAAAACATTGTCCTTCTATGACTTGGTATTCAAAAGATAATTGGTCTTAAGTTTGAAGGGACGGACAAATGGACTAACTGACGAACGGACAAAACGCTATATCCCCTCCCCAACTTCGTTGGGCGAGGTGATAAAAAGGGCCAAAAAGGGGTAAAATTCAGTATTTTCGTGTCTGTGGACAGCATAACTTTGGTTCCAATGAATGAATCATTTTCAAATTTTAGTATGATGTTTCTTAGCACATGCTTAAGCTGATGTCATAAGTTTATGTTCCTGGCCCCTCTCATTTCAGAAAAAAGGGGCCAAATTAGGCATTTTTATATATTTGACTGTAGAATCTTTATTATTTATCGGATCTTGATGGGGTTTCTTTCATTGTACTCCTTAGAAAATTTCCAATCTGAGCTATGCCAACGGATTTCATGCGGCTTGTATCATTTACGAAATAAATGGGGCCCAAAAGGGCCGAATTTAAGAAAAAATCAATTTTTCATTTTTAGTCCAATTTTTATGGAGTTTTTGCAAAGGATTCCTTATGAAAAATTAACATAATGCTGCACCACCAGATTTTTGATAACTTGTTTCCTTTCCAAGATATGAGGGGCCCAACGGGACCAAAATTGCAAACATGCGGATTACCTGAAATTTTTACTTTTCATCTGATTTCAATGGAATTTTTTCTTTACATTCCTCTCATTGTAGGCTTTCAGAGTATGTCAACAGATTTGGTGTAGCTCCTTCCGTTTCTGAGCTACAAGGGATCAAAGGGGCCAGAATTGTAATTTTTAGAAATATGTGAAATCTTTTATTTTAGATCAGATTTTGATGGGATTTTTTTCTTTGGATACCTCTCAATGCAAGCTTTCAGTAGTATATCAACAGATTTGACATTAGCTCTTACCGTTTCACAGCTATAAGGGGTCAAAGGGGCCAAAATTGCAGTTATTAGAAATATGTGAAATCTTTATTATACCCCCTGCAAACAAAGTTTGGAGGGGGGTCTGTCTGTCTGTCTGTCTGTCTGTCTGTCCATCTGTCCATCTGTCTGTCCATACTTCTTGAAAGTGCAACTCCTCTTAAACCACTTGAAGGATTTTGATGAAACTTAACTCAAAGGAAGGATACTATATGGAGATGTGCATGAAGGAATATAATTATTGTCTGAAACCAGCAAGGGGAGATAATTTGACTTTGACTTTTCATATATTCCCTATGTATGGGTTACCTCGTAAGCGCAACTCCTCTTAAACCACTTGAAGGGTTTTGATGAAACTTTACTCAAAGGAAGGACACTATATGGAGATGTGCATGAAGGAATATAATTATTGTCCGAAACCATAAAGGGCAGATAATTTGACTTCGACTTTTCATAGATTCTCTATGTATAAGTTACCTCGTAAGTGCAACTCCTTTTAAATCACTTAAAGGATTTTGATGAAACTTTACACAAAGGAAGGACACTATATGGAGATGTGCATGAAGGAATATAATTATTGTCTGAAACCAGCACGGGGAGATAATTTGACTTCGACTTTTCAGGATTCCTATGTATGAGTTACCTTGTAAGCGTAACTCCTTTTAAATCACATAAAGGATTTTGATGAAACTTTACACAACGGAAGGACACTATATGGAGATGTGCATGAAGGAATATAATTATTGTCGGAAACCAGGAAAGGGAGTTAATTTGACTTTTGACTTTTCATAGATTCCCTATGTATGGGTAACCTCGTAAGTGCAACTCCTCTTAAAGCACTTAAAGTTGTAACACACCTGTATTGTGTCCACACCCACTTGAATTTGCACTTACTATATCGATTCAGGGTTCAATGAGCGGGGGGGTATATTTGGCTACCATTCGGCGACAGCTCTTGTTTTTCATCAGATTTTGATGGGATTTTTTATTTGCATTCCTCTCATTGTAAGCTATAAGTAATATTCAACAGATTTGGTGTAGCTCTTATCGTTTCTGAGCTATAAGGGGTCAGAGGGGCCAAAATTGCAATTATAGGAAATATGCAAAATCTTTGTTTTTCATATCAGATTTTGATGGGATTTTTTCTTTCTTTTCACTATTTTGTGTCCAGATAATTACTGTATCAATCTTTTTTTGTGTCCATCTAATTACTGTGTCCACATTTGCTTTAAATTACACTTATTCAAATTTCAGTGGTCGACATGCTGTGCTCTGCGTAGCCCTTTATTTGGTTAATGGACTTCCAAATGTTTTGGTTTTGATCTGCACTGATGAGACATAAGTTGTCGAAATGTGTAATGCAGAGAATAAATTGACGGTAACTTTGGTATTTTGTCATTTGTCCATTGATCGTCTAGTAAGAAGTGGAAGATATCCTCCTTAGCAGCTTATCTTATCATGCTCAATACATGTAGACTGACATATTTATCTATATACAGTCAAACCCTTATAGCTGAAGTTGAAAAATTAAAAACATGATTCTTCTGTATCAGCTGAAGGCCAGAACAAATTCTCTCAAGATCGATGTCTCATCAAATGTTCATCTTTGTCTTGGGATTTCTTAGAAATTGGATTATTGTAATTTGGAATAAGCAGTAAGTTCAAGTTAATATCTTTACCTGCAATAATTTGCTGCTGAATTATCAGAAAAATCACTTTGATATCCTTTATAGAGAATGCTGGTGTTCCAAAAGAGTTGCTGGTTTTGTTTATGTTAAAGAAGGGCATGGTAGACTGTGCAAGGTTAAATGAACCTGGGGAACAGTGAAGTGAAAAAAAAACAAAAGCTGTCGACGAATGGCAACTAATTATACCCCCACTCATTGAACCCTGAATCAATATGGTAAGCACAAATTTAAGTGTGTGTGGACACAGTACAACTGCAGAAACAATACAAGTATGGACACAATGATATAATCATCAAGAAATAAACAGAATATAGTACCCACATTTCTGAAATTGCATACAGTGGCTGCATACCAAGTTTGAAATAAAACCTTACAGAAGCTGAGAAAAAAGCCACAAAAAATTTGTGCTTCACTACATTTTGTACAAAGTCCATATTTCGTCAAGCAGGAAGTACACTCAGACAAGACTCAAAATGGACGTTCCTTACAACTAATCATATAGAGGCTGTATACCAATTTTGAAATCAATCCTTCCTGTAGAAGCTGAGACAAATTTAACGAAAAATTCTTGATTCCCTATATTTCGTACAAAGTCTATATTTCACCAAAAAGGAAGTACATGTCTGACAGGACAAATTTTAGGACGTTCTTTAAAACTAACTATATAGAGGCTGCATATCAATTTTGAAATCAATATCTCTTATAGAAGCTGAGAAAAATTAGACGAAAAATTCATGTATCATAACATTTTGTACAAAGTCCATATTTCGTCAAATAGGAAGTACATATCTGACAAGCCTCAAAATAGGAGGTTGCTTACAACTAATCATAAAGAGGCTACATAAATCCCTCTTCCAGAAGCTGAGAAAAATGTGATGCAAAATTCATGTTTCACTACATTTCGTACAAAGCCCATTTTTCGTCAAACAGGAAGTATATATATCTGATAGGACTAAAAATATGACATTCCTTACAACTAATCATATAGAGGCTGCATACCAATTTTGAAATCAATCCTTCTTGTAAAAGCTGAGAAAAATGCGATGAAAAAGTCATGTTTCACTACATTTTGTACAGAGTCCATATTTCGTCAAACAGGAAGTAAACATCTGACAGGCATCAAAATAAAACATTCCTTACAACTAATCATAAATAGGCTGCATACCAATTTTAAAATCAATCCCTTCTGCAGAAGCTGAGAAAAATGTGACGAAAAATTCATATTTCACTAAATTTAAAAATAAAACTAAGTCCATTTTGTTACACAGGAAGTACATATCTGACATGACTAAAATAGAACTTCCCTTACATCTTGCCATATAGTAGCTGCACACCAATTTTGAAATAAATCCCATGAGCAGCAGCTGAAAAAAACTGTGACTGAAATAATTTGCAGACGGATGGATGGACAAGGTGAATGCAGTATATTCCACTCTATAGAGTGGGGGTATAAATTAATATTGATTTCTATTATAGAGTGACTTTGAACATTACAGGCAAACACATCTGTTTGTAAAGGAGTAAGTACAGTTAAGGGCACATTTGGCCCCTAAAAATAATATCCTTATTTTTGATAAAATCATGTCGCAAAATGCAGTATCAGTATGTAATGAACTTCCCCAAGTTTTGTCCAAGTCTTTTTTGTTTGTAGAAAAAAATGAACTCCAAAATTTTGCAAATATAAGCATTTTCACAAAAATAAAATGACTAAAATCCTTACATATTTCAGTACAGGAAACATAGAGCCCATGCCTGTGCCAATGAAATTTTTGCATGAAACTTGGCAATTTTATATACTATCAACATATTAAAAAATCTCAAAACATGCACTCTATGCTGACTGTGCCAAAGCATGACCAAAAATTGAAGAAAATTTGTCAATTTTTGGTAAATCTGGAGGATGAATGATATTTGTGATGTCACAATCAGGATTTGATGATGTTACTGCACCCATTAACTTGAGTTTTAATTTAACCAATACAAGTATATGAACTGTGATATACCACATAAAATTAAAAGAAAAACTTCACTTGAAAATATATCTAATTCTGAATATGCTTTGATGGTTTCAGAGCATTCTATGAAGATGTTTTCCTAGAAGAGTCCCACTTTGGACAAAGTCAGTGCTTGTAGCCAATCTTTGTAAAGGACCTTCCATAAATCATTGCAATACAGTTAAGGTAGATAGACACTTATATTCAATTCCATGAGATTTTGCTATAAGTTGGCTCAATTGAAGATCAAATCCTACCAACCCGAAATCTGTAATAAAAGGTATGGGTTACCACGCTGGTTTTTCTAGAATTGAGGTCAAAGTTCACTCATTTTTAGCTATTTTTCACCTAAATTTACAAACATTGCACGGGAAAATATGGAGAGGCAACTTTCAGCTTAACCTTTTTTCCATGAGAATTTAATATATTTTTGTAAATAGATAGTTTGATATGATCTATTGATTTTGATGAAAAAATGTATGTCACCATGCTTTTAAAAGAAATATTTTACGAAGTGTCTGGATTTATTATTATTTACAGGAAAAGGGAAGTAATTTGCTACAAAGTGGACAAAATTTGACATTTCATATGTGTCAGTCATTTATGACGTCACAAAGGAAAATCTGCCAAATTACTGTTCCCGCCCGAAAATCAAACCTATCCCATATCCAACTCATTATTTGTTAAATGCACAATTGAATTGCGCAGCTCAAAAGTGTCTATCTACCTTAAGTTAAATTTATTTCAATAGTTTCAGAGCAGATAATGAAAATGATGTTTTTCCCATAGGGTCCAATGTTAAAACTAAGATCTGTGCTGGCAGCCATGTTTTTTTATCAGATTGCAATGAAATGAGTAATCTTTTTGAAGGATCTTCCATACATCATTCTTGTAATGTTTGGTTGAATTTGCTTTAGTAGATTCAGAGAAGACAATGAAAATGTGAATTTCCAAAAGGACCAGTGTTAAACTATATGTTCTGTGCTGGCCGCCATGTTTTTGTGGAATCGGGATAAATGAGAATTCTTAACAAAGGACCTTCCATATATAATTCCAGTATAGTTTAGTTAAATTTGCTTCAATAGTTTTAGAACAGATGTTGAAAATGATGTTTTTTCAATAGAGCCAATGTTAAAACTTAAGATCTGCACCAGCACAGCATGCCCACTACATTTTGCAATTGGGTGTATGTTTTCCAGTGTACTTGAATTATATCATGCAGTACATGAATAGGCATGCTGCTAGCAAACCATGCTTTTTATTGGATCATAATGAAATGAGCAATCTTTGTGAAGGACCTCTCATACATAATTCCTGTAAAGTTTGGTTTGAATTTTCTTCAGTGGTTTCAGAGGAGAAGATGAAAATGTGAAAAGTTGATGCAGGAAGACAGACACCGAGTGATAGCAATAGCTCACACTGACCCTTTCTGTTAGGTGAGCTTAAAATGTGACCAAAATAATTCCAAAATGGATGGACAGACAGAATAATGTGAATCCAGAATAATACAGTATACTTTCTATGTGAATTGCAGGTTTAATGATAAATTGTGAGATGGATGTTTTGGAGTTATTCAGTTTAACTCTAGCATCTGGTAAAAATTCTGTTCAATTTTCATTTAAATTACCAGCAATGAACTAGGAAAGACTTGTTATTGATTCCATTTGTAACATTCCAAGCAGACTAAACATACAGGCCAAATAGTACTATTAACATGTTTGACGATTTTACTTTTATTTTCATACATACTTATCAATCAACAATTCCATTAACAATAAAATAAAAATACAAAAATATAATAAAAAATTAAAAATTATACTGGTTGCTACAAAATGGATTCAGATTTCACAAAAAAAATCCCCAATTAAATAAAATTTGATAAAATGAAAAACAACTCCATCTTGTATTTGAAAACTGGTTTCTCAAAATTAATTTTTCACTATGTTAACAGGAGAACATTTTTTATTATTAATAAGTTCTTGGAAAAAAATACTTGTTTTGCAGGTTTCTTAATTTTTTTATACAAGAAGTGTAGAAAAAAACTTTTGGCAAACCAGATGTTTTCACCCCAAACTGAAAAAGTTATGTATTTCTTACAATTTGACTTTCAAAATACTTATTCTTTATGCACTCATAGTTTTTAAAAACAAAAAAAAATATGTATAAAAAAACATATAAATAAGTATAATATCACAGATATTGTAAAACAGCAGTTGTATACCACACTTATACAATTTACTTATAAAAAGTAAATGAAATTTCTCTTCAGCACCACAAATTACAGGCATTTTACATTTCTTTATTGTCCATCCAATACAATATCACTGTAAAACACAGGACACAAACACTCACCTCAGAATTGTTCATTTGCAAAATAAGGCAAACTTAATATGAAATAACCTTGACTGTGATGATCAATATAAAAAAAGAATTAGAAATGGCAAAATACTTCTAACTTTCAAAATGAAATACATGTTATGAGCTGAAAGTCAAAGCACTTGTGGTTTATGGATTTCAGTATTTCTGGTGGCAGTCAAAGACAGTTCACTCAACAACATAAAACATCTGTACAAATTGTAGTATTTATGTCTTTTGACCTTCCTGGTATATTTTAGCTTTGTGTTTATCTGAAGGTGTCTTTTCTAGGTTATATTCTTGTGATGGTCTGAAAAAAGACACAAGAAAATATTACAATACAACTTGAATATTTTTACTGAAAATTGGCATGGAGAAATTGTTTGTATTATTTAGTTCGGTTTATTTCAATTATCAATGGAAAGGAGAAATTATAGTATAACTAGTTGACTGTCATGAATATCAATAAGAATTTCACAAGTGCCGAAAAATGCAGCAGGATTAAAAGAGTTGCTGAACTTTGTTCCACAACGAGTTTAATCCACCGCGTTGATCCACATGAGTGACATTTTTATAGATATTTATGATTGTCAATTAGTTATGCTTTTTATTATATAGATTTTCTACTCAAAAACCGAGATTTTAGATGCAGATTATTTTATTCATTTCAATACGCCAGTTGTTTACTTGACGATGACATAGACACAACCTAATATTACTACACTATTATATCCTCAGAATATATCATTTAGGTTGTCATCCTACCCGGGCATTATTTTATTCTACTGGTGTTTTGTTTTGTTGAATCTTAATAGTACAAAATAGTGTTAACTTTTAAGTAATAGATAACAGTATAATTTTTTTCTTTTTTTTTTGGGGGGGGGGTGAGTTTACTAGTGTTTTTGTGGGAGTTCACTGACATAATCTCTATTCAAACATAATTTCTTACAGTCATAAAGACCACTTTTGAATGCTTTGTAAACCTCTGTAATCCAAGATCCTGTATAATCCCACGCATTTTTTTTTTGGTCTCATAGAGAGTTAGATTAGACAAGACGTTCCATTGAACTACTATTTTGTGGTGATTTACACTACAAATGTTTTATTTTTGTGACAGTTTGCAGGACTAATCTAATTTTTCGTGATATTTCAAATTATTATTTTTTGTTGGGATCCACACTCTAATAGTGCTTTTGATTTTGTGGGAGTTCACACTACTAGTGTTTTGTATTTTACAGGGTAGGGGTATTCACACTAATTTTTTGTTGGTCTTTGTGATTTATCACTACAAGAGTATTTCTTAATGAAGTTCTCACTCCTTATTTTGTAGGAGTCTACAATACCAATTATTCAGTTTTGGGTTGGTTATGCTACTACAGTTTTGTTTTTTTATCAACATATTACACTACTACTGTTTGGTATTTTGTTTTGGTTGGATTCACAACACTAGTTAGATCGTTGGTGGCAGTACATGCTGCCATTTTCTTTTTATAGGGGTTCATACCACTACTGTTTATTTGCTTGGTTCATACTACCGTGGAAGTACTTTTATTTGTGGACTTCAATTTTTGTGGTTTTCATAATTATCACTCTTTCGTGGGCACTTAAATTTGTTATTTAGAATTCAATGCATTAAAACCCTAGGTAAAAATGCTTAATTTCATGGTTAAAGCCAACAATGAAATCCACGAAAATTGGAACACAACAAAGGACTGTACTTTCACAGTATTACTGGTGCAGTGCTTGTGCTTTATTCATCGTTCAGTTAATGTTCTGTTCCATTGGTTTTTCCCTTATTTTTACATTTTCTCTCTGTATGCCTAAATTTTTTAAAATCTGAATTCATAATTTCTTTTGTTGCCTTAGCTTAAGTTTGTTGTTGCTGTATTCACTTGCCTATAACTGTCATATACACTTCTTGATTAATCAATAGTCTACCCTGTTTCACATACAACTGATTGAAAAACCACCATAATATTTTCACTAAGCAGACATACCTTGATGGAGGATCAGGTAGAGGTTGTACATCTGTAGGTAAATCATCTTGTTCTCCATCTGACATTACTTGATTCTCTGTAAAAGTCACAAATTTTATGGCAGATAAATTAAAAAGAGTTCAACTTTTGTATAATTTTGCAGTTTCATTGTTATGAATTCCTGTGTTTGTGTGTACATATCCATGGAAAAGGGGATATGCATAAATGAAAAAAAGTTGTATTTAGTAAGAAGCTTCTTTTCATATCTGTACACATGAAACAAATTATAGGAAATGTAATTTTCCAAAATTTCAAATTTATAATACCATTATATCAATATTTCATTCTTGATATGAAATACACTCCATCTTAAGCCATAAAATATGCAAAGTGAATAGCGCATATTTTCTGTGAATGACCAAATCATATTTTGAAACTCGAGAGAAAATGCATACAAAGTCGCAACAAATCTCACATCATAAAAGTTAGGTGGTAAAATTTGGGTAGACGAATACTAGTTGAAAGACTATGTGTGATGCAAAGAGCATATGATATTGAATCTGCAACATTCTTTCGCAAGCTAATGCTGGTTTCATGCAGCATGACATTTATATAACAATGCTTGTGACAGAAATAATTTGTCACTTTCACTATTTGACATTACCTATAAGTGAAATCAACACTCAACTTTCTCAAGCATTTACAGAAATTTAAAATCTGTTTATTCGTCATTAAATTCATCTTTAAAAAAAACTAGAGCTGTCCGCAAAGCCAGACTAATACCCCCCACAACTGCATTTGAGTACCAAGGCATGTCATTTTGAAATTTGACCTTAAGCCACATGGTAATTGGAAAGTAAATCTAACAGAAATAAAGCCTGTCAGGACTGAAATTATTCCAATCAGTTTATATCTGGTACATGTACTTCATTTAAAGGGTAATACATTAAATAATATATAATTCTGTGGATACAAACCTGATTTAACCAAGCTTTCGGCACAAAATGAGCAAGGATTTACTATCATTAAGGTCAATGGCCAAAGTCAAGGTCACAGTGACCTAAATTTGGTATGCGACACATCGTCTTCCCATGATGCATCCACACACCAAGTTTGATAATCCTAGGTGCTACAGTACAAAAGTTCTGCTCCGGACACGGTTTTACTATCATAAAGGTCAAAGGTCAAAGTCAAGGTCAAAGTGACCTAAATTTGGTATGCGACACATCATCTTTCCATGATGCATCAACACACCAAGTTTGATAATCCTAGGTGCTACGGTACAAAAGTTCTGCTCCGGACACGNTGTAACGGTTTTTGAGATATTTGCAAAAAACAGCAATTTACCCCCGTGTTCTATTTTTAGTAACAGCGGCCATGTTGTTTGGTCTTTGGACTAATTGAACACAATTTTGAAACTGTATACCCTGGTGATGATTCAGGCCAAGTTTGGTTACAATTGGCCCAGCAGTTTGAGAGGAGAAGATTTTTGGAATTGTAGACGAACAATGTATAAAAGAGCAAAAATTTGACAATAAAGGGCAATAACTTCAACATGGGTATTCAGATTTGCTTCAAAATTTTCAGAGGGATAGATCTTGGTATGCTGAACATTTTTGCAATTTCAAGTTGGCTTCTATCTGTTATAGTTTTCCTAATAAAAAATTAAAAATATTAAAATTTTGAAAATTTTACGGAAAAGGGGCAATAACTCCAACATGGGTCATCGGATTTTCTTCAAAATTGCAAGGCGGGTAGATCTTGTCATTCTGATCATTTTTACCCTTGTCAGATTTTTGATATCTGCTACGGTTTTTGAGTTATTTGCCAAAAACAGCAATCTACCCCCTACGTTCTATTTTTAGTAACAGCGGCCATGTTGTTTGGTCCTCGGACTAACCGAACAAATTTTTTAAACTACATACCCTGGTGATGATCCAGGCCAAGTTTGGTTTCATTTGGCCCAGTAGTTTCAGAGGAGAAGATTTTTGAAGAAAAGTTTACGACGGACGGACGGACGGACGGACGGACGACGGACGGACGACGGACGACGGACGCCAAGTGATGGCAAAAGCTCACCCTGGCTTTAGCCAGGTGAGCTAAAAAACTAGAGCTGTCGGCAAAGCCAGACTAATACCCCCCGCAACTGGATTTGAGTACCAAGGCATGTCATTTTGAAATTTGACCTTAAGCCACATGGTAATTGGAAAGTAAATCAACAGAATAAAGCCTGTCAGGACTGAAATTATTCCAATCAGTTTATATCTGGTACATGTACTTCATTTAAAGGGTAATACATTAAATAATATATAATTCTGTGGATACAAACCTGATTTAACCAAGCTTTCGGCACAAAATGAGCAAGGATTTTCTATCATTAAGGTCAAAGGCCAAAGTCAAGGTCACAGTGACCTAAATTTGGTATGCGACACATCATCTTCCCATGATGCATCCACACACCAAGTTTGATAATCCTAGGTGCTACGGTACAAAAGTTCTGCTCCGGACGTGATAGGGTACAAAAGTTCTGCTGCGGACACGGTTTTACTATAAAAAAGGTCAAAGGTCAAAGTCAAGGTCACAGTGATCTAAATTTGGTACGCGACACATCGTCTTCACATGATGCATACACACACCAAGTTTGAAAATCCTAGGTGCTACGGTACGAAAAATCTGCTCTGAACACGGTTTTACTATCATAAAGGTCAAAGGTCAAAATCAAGGTCACAGTGACCTAAATTTGGTATGTGACACATCGTCTTCTCATGATGCATACACACACCAAGTTTGATAATCCTAGGTGCTACGGTACAAAGAATCTGCTCTGGACACGGTTTTACTATCATAAAGTCATAGGTCAAAGTCAAGGTCACAGTGACCTAAATTTGGTATGCGACACATCGTCTTCCCATGATGCATTCACACACCAAGTTAGATAATCCTAGGTGCTACGGTACAAAAGTTCTCCTCCGGACACAGTTTTACGATCATAAAGGTCAAAGGTCAAAGTCAAGGTCACAGTGACCTAAATTTGGTACGCGACATATCTTCTTCCTATGATGCATCCACACACCAAGTTTGATAATCCTAGATGCTAAGGTACAAAAGTTCTCCTCCGGACAAAGTTTTACTATCATAAAGGTCAAAGTTCAAAGTCAAGGTCACAGTGACCAAAATTTGGTACGTGACACATCGTCTTCCGATGATGCATCCACACACCAAGTTTGATAATCCTAGGTGCTACAGTACAAAAGTTCTGCTCCGGACATGGTTTTACTATCATAAAGGTCAAAGGTCAAAGTCAAGGTCACAGTGACCTAAATTTGGTACGCGACACATCGTCTACCAATGATGCATCAACACACCAAGTTTGATAATCCTAGGTGCTACGGTACAAAAGTTCTGCTCCGGACACGGTTTTACTATCATAAAGGTCAAAGGTCAAAGTCAAGGTCACAGTGAAATAAATTTGGTACGCGACACATCGTCTTTCCATGATGCATCCACACACCAAGTTTGATAATCCTAGGTGCTACGGTACAAAAGGTCTCCTCCAGACACGAAATGCACATGGTTTTACTATCATAAAGGTCAAAGGTCAAAGTCAAGGTCACAGTGACCTATATTTGGTACGCAAAACATTGTCTTCCCTTGATGCATCCACAGACCAAGTTTGATAATCCTAGGTGCTACGGTACAAAAGTTCTGCTCCGGACACGAAATGCACATGGTTTTACTATTATAAAGGTCAAAGGTCAAAGTCAAGGTCACAGTGACCTAAATTTGGTACGCGACACATTGTCTTCCCATGATGCATCCACACACCAAGTTTGATAATCCTAGGTGCTACGGTACAAAAGTTCTGCTCCGGACACGAAAGGGGACGGACAGACAGGCAGACATGGTGATTCCTATATACCCCCCAACTTCGTTTGCAGGGGGTATAAAAAAAAAACTCAATACTTACGAGCACAACTTTCTACTTTCACTTCTTTATTTTTAACCTTTTATCACAATCAGACTCTTAATCATGTAGTAACAGTTAATCTCTTCAGATTTTGTGGTGTTTTGTTTTATGTTATGAATATGTTTTTATGTTGGGTTTAGAAGCTCCTCAGAGCCTGTGTGTCTTGTAAATTATATACAGAATCCAAAAGCATATTTCTAATCTTATAAACTGTCATAGTTACTACCTACCATCAACAGAGAACATTGCTGTGCCACGCCCACTAGGTGCTGAAACTGTATAGGAAATGTAATCTTTTTCCCCCAACACACCAGGAACATTGAGTGGTTGTCCTGGTGTAGGCTGTGGTGGGGGTGGCTTCCCTTTACCGATATCAGGCTGAAACAACGTAAACAATGATTACAGTTGTATAATCGATCACATAATATTACCTGTATATATATGTGTGTACATATATGTAAACACCAATGATTTTGTTACTACAGTTCAAAAATGCCTTCTGTCTGTATATTTTTGACGAAAATCAGTCTTTTAGAGCACAAAAAGTCTGTCATTTAGGTTAATAACAATGACCGATTCAGAAATTCTGAAATAACTTTCAATTAAAATGAAATGTATTTGAATGTAAATTTGAGGTAATGACAAGAACAATTGAATAACAGACACAGTGCCCCACCTTGCAACTGTTTTAAACAATGCAATATTTTGTGATCAGTAAAACAGAAGTAGGTGCCATTGATAATTTTTTTTATTTGATTTTTGAATATCATACCCTAATGTTCATTTATATGAAGTTTAGTGATATTAACACACATCCTTCACAGAAAATATACTTGAATTTGTGGATAAACCTATATAATGATTTTTCTGTGATAAGTTTGTTTATGGGTAAATTTTTATTATGATTTTTGTTTAATTACATCCTGATGTTTATTAACATAAAGTCTAATGGTATTGGAATATATCCTTCACAGAAAAAAAAATTGCAGTAGAACTTTTGTAAAACTGAAGGCTTACTCGAGTTGTGGCATATTTTGTGGTTTGATTTGTAGATTTCAAAGAGCATAGAAATTGAGAAAAAGAAGTCTCAAAGCATGTTTTTGTTTAGAGAGATTTTCATGACGAGTTCACACGTAATGCATTATATGATACTTTTCTGATAAAACGATTTAATATTCTACGAAAGGATATGGAGTAAATGAACATGAGACCAATACCTTAAATACGTTTTAGAAAACAATTTTGTTCATACCGCTGTTCTAAAACGTTTTGAAAATGCATTATGTTTACATGATTCTTTCGCATCTAAAACATTTTAGGTTTCGCAAAAATTAACATACATCATAATTCCTAACCATATGCATTTGAAATTGGGAATCGTTTTATTTTCATAGCTATTTTTACTACATGCATTATATGGATGTCGTTTAAAAGAGAAACAACCTAGATATAAATGTTTTAAAGTTAATTATTTATTTATAATGTTCTCTATTTCTAATTCAAACACGACAAATTCTTATTAATTTGTGTGAAGAACCATGTTGAACCTCTACAGTCCCGTATTATTGCCTTGAATTATTATGTCATATTTTATGCCCCAACTCAAATACCCCACAATTGTCTTGCGGACTGAATTGAAACGATTTCCTTCATGAGTTTATAGTTCTTTTGACAAAGTTTGTGTGAAATCCATACAGAAAATGAATTTAGTTGGCAGAAAATAGAAGAATATGGAATAAGACCACAAGTCTGCAATACCAGACCTGATTTATTCTTATTATATCCACAAAATTGAGTCAAATCTTTTGCAACTTTTACTGCATGTGTTTTATCATTAGATAATTTTTAATGGGTTCGGTTACCCATTGAAAGGTTGTGAATTCGAATATCGTCTCCATTATCAATCTTGAGCAAACAACTTTTACTTCAATTCTTCCATTCACTCAGTTGTCAACGAGTGGTTAAGCGCTTGAACAGCAGATTCAGCTGTATACTCCACATGTATTGTTTTGACATACTTATTGTGTGGATTGTGTGAAAAGATTCAGACCCATGATTTCTATTGTAAACAGAATCATTCCAACTCATTTTCATTTTAGACGTATAGATGGATTTTCTACAGTGAAAATAAGTGACACAATCTCTCTTTCATGTTTACAATAGAAATGATCTGAATCAATTGACACAATCAAAACACCGATGCCAAAAATCTCACAGCTCCTAACACCAATAAATCAAACACAAGTATTTTTCAGTTTTAGAGCAACTGTAAATATTTGGAAAAAGGCAGTGTAAAAATGCTGAGGTCCACATCCATTGGCAATCAATGTAATGTTTTTTTTTTTAATTTCTTGGTCTGTTCACAAACTGCATTGTATTATTTTAAAGGGTATTTTTATTTGTGATATTAGTTGTCTAGGCCGATGCAATCATGTTATAGATATTTTCAACAAGTAAAAAATAAAAATTCTATGTCATTCTAATGTGTATAAGAAATATTTGCGTTCACACAGTCTTTTTAATGCGTTTCGAAAACATTCCAAGTAAAATGTTTCAGAAAACATATACCTGGTGCGTTTTCAATAATATGTTTCAGCTGAAACGTTTTCGAAGCGCATTAAAAATGTTATGAAGTCTGAATTTTCGAAACTTTTCGAAAACGTTTTGGATGTGCAATTAAATGTCTGTGTGAACCCAGCATAAGTTTTCTGGTAGGTTTATTTAGAAAGGTTTTCAGTTTTCTCATGGTTATAATTATACAGGTATTCAGTTTACTCACTGTTCTGTTTACACAGCTTTTTAGTTTTCTGATGGTTCTNGACCGCGAAATATAGGTCAAGGTCACATGATTTTGGGTCCGACAGATAGGGTTCGCCGTAAGCTACATATGGACCAAATATAAAGTTCCTACATCAATGGCTTCTGTATTAAAACTTGAGTTTACGCTTGCTGTCGCCGTCGCCGTCATTCTTTGCACGCCTATGTCTCGCTTTCGCGACTTTCGTCGCGGGCGAGACAAAAATGTTTCAGAAAACATATACCTGGTGCGTTTTCAATAATATGTTTCAGCTGAAATGTTTTCGAAGCGCATTAAAAATGTTATAAAGTCTGAATTTTCGAAAACGTTTTGGATGAGCAATTAAATGTCCGTGTGAACCCGGCATAAGTTTTCTGGTAGGTTTATTTAGAAAGGTTTTCAGTTTTCTCATGGTTATAATTATACAGGTATTCAGTTTACTCACTGTTCTGTTTACACAGCTTTTTAGTTTTCTGATGGTTCTGTTTATACAGGTTTACAGTTTACTCACTGTTCTATTTACACAGGTTTTTTAGTTTTCCCATTGTTCTGTTTATACAGGTTTTCAGTTTACTAATGGTTCTGTTTAGACAGGTTTCCAGTTAACTCATGGTTCTATTCAGACAGGTTTTCATTTAACTCACTGTTCTGTTTACATAGGTTTTAGTTTTCTGATGGTTCTGTTTAGACAGGTTTTCAGTTTACTCACTGTTCTGTTTACACAGGTTTTTAGTTTTCTGATGGTTCTGTTTGTGCAGGTCTACAGTTTACTCACTGTTCTATTTACACAGGTTTTTTAGTTTTCCCATTGTTCTGTTTATACAGGTTTACAGTTTACTAATGGTTCTGTGTAGACAGGTTTACAGTTTACTCATGGTTCTATTCAGACAGGTTTTCAGTTTACTCATGGTTCTGTTTCCACAGGTTTTAAGTTTACTAATGGTTCTGCTTAGACAGGTTTTCAGTTTACTCATGGTTCTGTTTAAACAGGTTTTTAGTTTACTAATGGTTCTATTTAGACAGGTTTTCAGTTTACCAATGGTTCTGTTTGTACAGGTTTTCAGTTTACTCATGGTTCTGTTTATACAGGTTTTCAGTTTACTGATGGTTCAGTTTAGACAGGTTTTCAGTTAACTCATGGTTCTATTTAGACAGGTTTTAAGTTTACTAACTGTTCTGTTTACACAGGTTTTCAGTTTACTCACTGTTCTGTTTATACAGGTTTTCAGTTTACTCATGGTTCTGTTTAGACAGGTTTTTGGTTTACTCAGTTCTGTTTAGACAGGTTTACAGTTTACTCAGGGTTCTGTTTACAAAGGTTTTCAGTTTCCTTGTGGTTCTTTTTACATACCGTATTTTACGGCTTAAAAGTCGATAGGGCGTATAGGTCGAAGGGCCCATGTTTTGGGAAAATTTTGGATCTGTTCTCAGATAGGTTGAGGGCGCCGTATAGGTCGACAGCCGACGATTTCTTGAAAGTAAGTATTGGTAAGTATAAGCTCTGTCCACTGTTTAAATTGTTTATAATTTATGTTGTACTAGCTGATTTCAATGATTATTATTATTAACACAATCATTTTTTTTTGGGGTTATGAAAATAAAAGCGATGTTCATAAATTGTTTGTTTTGTCATTTCCTTTTCAAAACAATTTATAATATTGTTTAGCCTTGGGAATCTCAATTAAACTGTTGTCAAACTCATTATAGATTGTCAGTTTACTGGTGTAATTATTTAAATACTGATTAATGTTTATCCAGGGAAGCCATAAAGATGTCAACAAGCTGTGTTGATGGCTTGACATGTCCAGGTGTTGTTCACTAATTAGGTCCAATTTTATCTCCAAGCCCTGATCCATTTCATTGACACAAATATTTAATTTCCATAAAAATAATTCATTCAAAAGATTGAAGTAATAAAATTATGACAGAACACGTTAATTTCCCGATTGCCAGAATTTTCCTGGCCATGTTTTTACCTGTACGCATGTGCAAACATTAAGTGTAAGAGTTATTGTTCTTTGTACAGATGTACAAGTACGATTAGAAAATCCTTGTATCAGTTAAGTCAATAAGGATGGATAATTGATGTCCCTAATTGTTAAATATTAATCAAATGCTTTAAATACTGCAGAAACTTTCTTCAAAAATAAAAATATTCAGTCAGAAATGCAACCCTGAAGAACCGTAACTGATTCATAGTTGTTCCGACTTTCATCGTAATTATNAGACAGGTTTTCAGTTTACTCATGGTTCTGTTTAAACAGGTTTTTAGTTTACTAATGGTTCTATTTAGACGGGTTTTCAGTTTACAAATGGTTCTGTTTGTACAGGTTTTCAGTTTACTCATGGTTCTGTTTATACAGGTTTTCAGTTTACTAATGGTTCAGTTTAGACAGGTTTTCAGTTAACTCATGGTTCTATTTAGACAGGTTTTCAGTTTACTCACTGTTCTGTTTACACAGGTTTTCAGTTTATTCACTATTCTGTTTATACAGGTTTTCAGTTTACTCATGGTTCTGTTTAGACTGGTTTTTGGTTTACTCAGTTCTGTTTAGACAGGTTTACAGTTTACTCAGGGTTCTGTTTACACAGGTTTTCAGTTTACTTGTGGTTCTTTTTACATAGGTTTTTCGTTTTCCCATTTTTCTGTTTATACAGGTTTTCAGTTTACTCAGGGTTCTGTTTAGACAGGTTTTATGGTACTTACAATGACTGGTTTCTTCATAGGACTGTTGATTTTACTGGTAGGCATAATTCCCATTGGTGTATCAACCTATAAATGTAAATAATATGCACATCATTTTACTAGACTAATTAAAGAACCTAAGTGATCAAGCTCACATACCCCATGCCCCTGCATATCAGAAAATCCTGCATTATTGACGTAAAAAAGTACCCAATGAGTAATATCATACAAAAAATGACAAAGTTCATCAATGTGTAATTTTGTCAAAAATGATCAAAACTCAAAATCCAAGTAGCATGCCCAATCATTCTGCACAACATAACTGAAGGGGTTTCAGAGGAGTTGTGGTGACAAGCTGATACTTTGGTGTTTTAGATGAAAAGAGTTCAAGTCCAATAACTCCTATCAATAAGGCAGTATAGTATGCACATTTACACATCATACCTGCCAACCTCCAAATGTACTGTGATGGGTCACGGCCCAACATTGTGCATACAGATGTTGGGTCATAGCGTGTGATGGCATATATTCAAAATTACAGTTAAAACAAGAATAGAATTCCTGGGTCCCCCACCGCTCATGCAATATACTAGTATACTGTATATGAAATTGAAATATTTTTAAACATTCAGGGCAGTTCCAAAATTAAATATGTGGGGATACAAAAAGGATCGACCATGGCAGATGTTCCAACTTGACAAAGATATTAGTGGAATTAACATTTGGTATAATTTTCATGAAAGTCTGTCAAAATTTGTTGCCATGAGAGCGCTCACAAGGTAAATTTTTGGATAAAACTGAGTCATTATTTTCGACAAAGTCCCATAACTCTGTCAAAACATATTGACCGAGGCTGATTTTCGAACTTGACCAAGGTATTAGTAGTATAAACATTTGATATAAATTTCATGAGAATCCGTCAAAATTTGTAGGCATGAGAGCACTAACAAGGTCAATTTTGGGCTAAAACGGTGTTATTATTTTGGTCAAAGTCCTATAACTCCATAAAAAAATACCGACCGAGGCTGATTTTCCAACTTAACCAATGTATTAAAGGTACAAACATTTGGTATACATTTCAGGAGAATCTGTCAAAATTTGTAGCCATTAGAGCGCTTTCAAGGTTAATTTTTGGCTAGAATCGTGTCATTATTTTCGTCAAAGTCCTATAACTCCGTCAAAAAATATCGACCAAGACTGATTTCCAAACTTAACCAAGGTATTAATGGAATAAACATCTGGTATAAATTTCATCAAAATCTGTGAAAATTTGTAGGCATGAGAGCGCTTACAAGGTCAATTTTTGGATCGAACAGTCATGATTTCGGTCAAAGTCCCATAACTCCGTCAAAAAGTATCGACCTAGGCTGATTTTCAAACTTGACCAAGGTATTAGTGATATAAACATTTAGTATAAATTTCATGAAAATCCGTTATAATTTGTATGCATGTGAATGCTTACAAGAAAGTGTGACGGACGGAGGGATGGACACCTGGCATTTCTATGTCCCCACTCCGCGTTGCGACGGGGACAAAAAATGCCAAATATATGCATTCCATTCAGATTTTGTCATTTTATGCTATTGCTCATCAATAACTGAGACTAGTGTTGTGCAGCCATGTTCAAGGGTGTATTCCACCATACTGAGCAGTTAATTTCTAATCTCATTCTAGGCAATATGTAATTTCATTAGAAATTGATTAAACAGCTATAATCATTTATTTCTAACTTCATCAAAATAAAATCTGTGGAGAAAATATCCAAAATATTATTTAAGACAAAATTTTAAATGTTTTTTAAGATATTTCAATAATTTGGAGTATTCATAAGTGTCAAAATCAAAATCTAAGGGCCATTTTTTAAACAAGTGATGACCCTAAAAGATGTCTCGCCTGTCCCTGCTGGACTCTAAATTGATGTGAAATCTAAGTGAACTAATCAGAAAAGTGAACATGCTCACTAGACTGTGAAATTGAGGTCAAGGACAAAAGTCACCTGCCAGA
>MJUU01003345.1:120343-137758 GCA_002080025.1 Modiolus philippinarum | reverse complement strand
CTGAGAAAAGGACTTGAATGTGAAACTATGTCGCAATGTTTATGTGCTTATTGAACCATGAAAACAAGGTCAAGGTCATCCAAAATATATGCTGCTGGAAAGGTCATCACTTGGTGGTGCTGTGGACCAAAGATGATGTTTGTATGTATTACTCTTGAAAAGTTATGAAGGTTTTAGAAAAAAGTTTATGCCACCGCCGCCGCCGCCGTCGCTGCCGGATTGCTATACCCATGTCTCGCTTTCAGCGACTTTTGTCGCAGGCGAGACAAAAATGGAAAATTATTCAAGGGAGGTAATTAGCAATATTTTCGTATCAGAAATGATTGTGTAGATTCTTTGTAATCATTGCCAGTGCTTACTGATTACTATATAAACAACACCTGTCCTAATTATTGCCCTAATCACACAGTTTAATTAAATTGTTTACCTGTTAGAATGATAAAATGAGTTGATCGACACTTATCAATAAACGGATATGCATGACAATTTCACCTGATCAATTTTGCAGGTGAAAATGGTGACCCATGGCAGATCATGCTTACCGGCAGGTGAAGGGACGTTTTTGCCAGTGTGACCTAGCAAATGCCGGTCAGGCGGCTCACTTGGCAGGTATGAAGCAATCCATTCAGCGGTTTCAGACGAGTTGCAGATAAAATGATACTTTGGTGTTTTAACTGAAAATAGTCCAAGTCCAATAACTCCCATAAAAATAATTTGATCAATAAGGCAGTCTAGTATGCACATCTACACATCATGACCAACAATCCTACCAAATATGAAAGCAATCCATTGAGCTGTTTCAGAGGAGTTGCAGTGACAAGATGATACTTGCTGTTTTAGCTGAAAATAGTCTAAGTCATATAACTCCCATAAGAATAATCCTATCAATAAGGCAGTATAGTAGGCATATCTACACATCATGACCAACAATCCTACCAAATATGAAAGCAATCCATTGAGCGATTTCAGAGGAGTTGCAATGACAAGAAGAAACTTGCTGTTTTAGCTGAAAAAAGTCTAAGTCCAATAACTCCCATAAAAATAATCCAATCAATAAGGCAGTAAAGTACGCACATTTACAAATCATGACCAACAATCCTACCAAATATAAAAGCAATCCATTGAGCGGTTTCAGAAGAGTTGCAGTGACAAGAAGATACTTCGGTATTTTAACTGAAAATAGTCTTAGTCCCATAACTCCAACAAAAATTATCCAAACAATATGGCGGTATAGTATGCACATCTACAAATCATGACCAACAATCCTACCAAATATGAAAGCAATCCGTGAAGCGGTTACAGAGGAGTTGCAGTGACAAGTACAGGACTGACAAACAGACTGACGGACAGATGAACGGACTGACAGACAAACGGATGGGTCAAAAACATTATACCCTCCGCAACTTCGTTGTGTGAGGTATAATAAAAGAGCAGTGCTTGCAAATATGGGAAGTAATTATACAGGTAAGTTTAGATGCTAATGATAATGGTACAAAGAAAAATGCAAAATGGAAATTATGTCTGGAAATAAGTCCAATATTTCAATATATGGAATGTTACATACATGTAAAAGTTTTTTTTTAATCATTGAAAAAAGCTTCGCATCTTAAAACTATTCATATATGTTTAACAAATTTTACAAATGTTGCAGTTTTTTGTACACTTTTGATGCCTAAATCATACTATGAATTGACTTACAGCATAACTAACAGCAGCATGGTGTAATGCAGCAGCTTGTCTTTGTAATGTCTGTCGAATATAACTCTCATCCTTCAAGGCATGTAAACTGTAAGGAGAAAAATTATCATAATTGGAGTTTATATACAATTCATTTTTACTTGTGCTACATTTTCAAGTAAAAGCTCATGACAAAAAAGACAGTTGCATGTTTATTAGAGAGTTTGATTGTTCAAGGGAGATAATTTGAGAAATATGATGCATAAACACAGCAAAAGGGATCTAATCTAAGAATTGACTTACACAGACACAGGAAATAACTTTCTATAAATTTTGCCTTAATAATGATGCATTCTTTTTTATCACATAAACATGTACTCATAATAAAGTCTTTTCGTTGTATGCAAAATAAGGGTAAACTATTTCATACATTTTACAATTCATTCCTTCAATCTTGTATTTATCTTAAATTTCTAGTTCTTCATTCCTATGATGATCATACATGTATGTATAATTTTAGACCCCATTTCAAGTGTATCAAAATTTCCCAAAAGCTAATTCATATAATCCAAACCATTACAGTGGTATCCATGAAACAGTTAAGGTAGTTACCACTGTTAATGTTTGACATTTGGTCAATATGCGGATTCCTCCGTCTTTTCCATATCATAAAATGTAATTACTGTTCACATGAACACGCACTTTTCCTCTTATATTCTAAAAAGATATACTTTTAATGAATTTCAGACAAAATTTCCAGAAACTGACATTATAGATTTTCAAGACTTACAAATTTCTATACAAAGCCAGGGGATAATCCCACCTTTTGTACCCAGGGTCCTGTGCCTTTAAAATTGAGAAAATTCACATGATTTGTTCAAAATTGGGAAAAAAAGTAGTCAGTATAACAGTTGATTTGTATAATGTGTGCTTTCTTTTTTGACTCTCTTTTTTAATGCAAAGCTTGTTCAAAGTGATTGTGTATGAATAAAGAAATTACATTATCAAGCTTACTTAAAGTGCAAACTTTTCAATTCTAGAAGTTTTTATAATTTTTAAAAATGTCAACTAGCTGTCTCTTCACATACCGTTTTTTTGGTGCGTATTACACGCACATATTTTCCCCCAGAAAGGTCCTAGTGAGAGGGGGTGCGTTTAATACATGCGAACTTCAAAAGACTACTTTTTTCTGACCACCGCTAACTTAACTTCAGACCGGAAATGACATTGGAAATAAGTATAAAATCCTTGTTGTGATCCAGATACGAACCTGTGTTTGATGATAACAAAGTTTGGTAATGTTAACATGAATAAATGTGTATTGTTTTCTTTGTATACAACATGTATATTCAGAAATTTCACGGTACCCAAAATTTCATCTCGATCGTGTCCGCCATATTTGTTTTGATTAGGTGAAGCCGGTTCCAGTTTTAAGGGGAACACGATACTTGCAAGTCATAATGTTTATATTTATGAAAAGGGATAGTTTTAATGAAATAAATTACTACATAAACTGATTCTAAAGATCAATAAGGGAATATCACTTAAAAATTTACCAAAGGCAAACCGTATTAATTACGTTTCCGTAACCGCCTTTGACATTTAATTACGTTTAGAGATAAACTTCCTGTGTTTATAAAATCAATATATTTTTGTTTGCAAATTCCCAAAATGTTTGAACCATTAAATAAATACAGGTACAGTTATTCCTCTAAATATAAGTGAATAAAGCATCATGTATTCCATTTAATTCAATCTACAAGGTAACTCTCGGCATCTCCAGACATTTTTGGACAGAACATGTTGAAAATTTATGTGCATTTTTTACACACGAACTAGATTTTTTCTGATTCTTTTCCTCTGAGAAAGGGGGTGCGTTTTATACACCAATGCGTTTAATACACACCAAAAAACGGTAGATGGGTTTTACTGACAGTGCCAGTTAATAAAAAAATCCAAACTGTGAAGCCCCACACATTGATGACTGAAGTTTAACTTACGTTGTGAGTGAAACAAAGTTAGTTTCACTCACTTTGATAGTAAAAGTTACTAAAAGGCCTTTTACTGGTTAAATTTCTGTGCCTTGATAAAGTTATATTCCATTGGTGCCAATTTTGGCAACTTCTACTCGATGAATAAACAATCTGGTACCCAATATACTTTATGAAAGCAAGCGTTAAACAAATCGGAAATGTAGGAACCAGAGCATGCATTCAGCATTCCTCTTGAGCTTTCCTTACCGCATTATCAGGTGACTGGTTTACCGAAAACTGACGATTGCCAGTCTATTTCATGTAAACAAAACAAAACTAACACTTTTTAACGACATAAACAAAATTGGGAATTTTATATCTTGAAATTGGGGAAAAAATTTGTTTTTTGTCATTTCGGAATGGGGCCGAAATTCGACCCCTAACTGCACTATAGATTAGGCCCTGAAAGCCCATGAAAAATCTTGAAAATGGGCATTTCCCACCAAAATTGTAATTGCTTTTATCATGTTGGCCCCTAAAAATCATATGCATGAACCTATTATTTTTTCTTGTTTATTGTCAACTTTTCATTAAATACTAAAATTTCAGAACACTTTTATGAAATTCTCTTTACTTTCATTCAAAGGTGGCGACTACCATAAATAAGAGAACAAAAGAAATGCATATATGTCGTCATAAAAATAAGTAATACATACCTCTGTTGTAGTATAGCAAACTTCTTCTCCCAGGTTCTATGTACTCTCTCTATTTCTCTCTTTAATCTGAATTAAAACAAATATAAACATAATAGAAGATAAAAATTATTCGATTTATATACAAAGAATATTCATTTGAATTCAAATTATTTTTTTAGATTTCAAAGAACTGTGCATAGACATCAAAAGGATTTCTCTTGATTTTTCACTACTTTATAATTGGCTATTTGTTGGTTTTGAAAAACATGCCAAAATTATTTAACTTTTAAACAAATATCTAAGTGCTTTTGAAAAGTGTTCACATTAAATACATGAGAGGGGGAAAAAAATCATTAAACCCTCTTTGATTTTAATAGTATTTCAATTTGGCTATATTTGTTAAGTATTTTATCTTATTTAATTGTCAATTAATTAACTTTAATTGACGTATGTGCAACCCAGTCCAGAATATGGAACAAATTTGCATGATTCATATGTAAGGATTTTATTACATTCCATGACATGACAACTTACCGTTCTATTTCTTCTTTCAATCGTTTCTCATTTTTGATATATTTGTCAATGTCTGTATCCTGATTGGCTCTTTCTTGATTTTTCTTCCTTTCCTAAAATGAATCATTAAAATTGTTTCATAAACTGTAAGATGATAAGATATAAACTGAATTAAAATGCCAATTTTATGTTTGAAATGAGTATGAATTGTTTATCATACGTATATTGCCACATTCTGATATTTCCAATGAATCATTGGTTTAATAGTTGCACATGCAATCTTAATTTGCAGGAGGAATCAATGAAAAGAATATTTGCAGGAGGAATCGATGAAAAGAATATTTGCAGGAGGAATCAATGAAAACTCAGTCAAATCATCTTCCCTTCATGGTGTCGGAAAATAATTATATTCTTTCTGCTGCATTAAAAGCATTAAAGTAGTTAAGAGGAGTTGCACATACAAAAGTGTAGACATGAGACCTTACAAAAAGTGTGGACATGAGACAGACAAAAAGACAGGATGATTCATATCTTAATCCCTTAAACTTCATTTGAAGGGATATAAATATCTAACTATAACTACATACTTTAGACAGCTGTTCTTCCAGTAATTTCTTCTGATCCTGTAGAAGTTTGACCTTCTCTTTCTCAGCAGACTGTAAAGCTAGGGATTCTCTCTGTGCATTAGCTTCAGCCTATGTAGATACAATTTGTGTAAGATTAATCTGAGCTAATATCTATCTATTCAAACTAAAGATAAATAGTTTTAATGATACAATTGCTTAATAGGATTGGTAAGACCAAAATGGTGTAAAATATTCACTTTATATATAATTCTGTAAACTTATTTTTAATATCTCTTTGTGCAGCTTTTTTCTATTTTTTTTCTGTCTTGACATGTACAAGTATCCAATATGTCCTCTTAAAAACAGAATGGTTGAAACAATAACATATTTTCTGTAGCATTTGATGCATTTTTGTGTAAAAATAAAAATTTCTAAAATACTACTTCCAACTCTCATGTATTGATTTGAAAGTATGTCATGTCAACTAGAGGTACTGCTGAACGCAGAAGGGCCCCGCAATAGGCAGTCACTTCCTTTGTACCAAATTATCAACATTTGTTTAATGAAAATATTTTTCAATAAAAAGTTAAAAAGTATCAGCAAATAGAATGTAGTGGCACAGCAAACCTGAAAATAGCCTACACGATACAACTCATCATCATGAAGCTTTACACCAAATATCAAATCATTCCCAGTTGTAGAGGCCAAGAAAACTCTGACGAAAAATTTTCATCCATAGAGTGGTATAATAAAAAGTTAAAGTATCGGCAGGGCAAACCTGAAAATTGCTTACACCGTACAACTCATCATCATAAAGCTTCAGAACAAATATGAAATCATTCCCACATGTAGAAGCCAAGAAAACTTTGACGAAAAATTTTCATCCATACAGTGGTATAATAAAAAGTTAAAGTATCGACAAACAGGAAGAAGTAACATGACAAACCTGAAAATTGCTTACACGGTACAACTCATCATCATAAAGCTTCAGACCAAATATGAAATCATTCCCACCTGTAGAAGCCTAGAAAACTTTGGACGAAAAATTCTCATCCATAAAGTGGTATAACTAGAGGCTCCCAGGAGCCTGTATCGCTCACCTGGCTTTCTGTTGCCACAATCGTGGTAACATTGTAAGTTATACAGTTGATCATCAGTCTCTCAAACTTTAGTATCTCAAACACCACCAATATCTTGAACAGTATTTAAAGTCTGATCACGTTGTACTATTTTTCTTTGTTGGGCTTTATTGACAAAAAATGCTCTTGCTAAGGACCACTTTAGACACCAGTTTTGAAACAGAGACATCATTATGTAAATGGCGGTCAACAAACAATTTTCCCGCCTTTATTGGCAACCATTTTGAAAATGCCTGTCAGCAAATAATTTTCAATATAAGTTTTGAAGTTGCGACATCAATACCTATTTGGAAACCAAATTTCATTGAAACTTGACAATGTTGAATTTTCACGCCTTTGTTGGCGACCATTTTGAAAATGGGGGTCAACAAACAATTGTTAACATCTGTTTTGAAGTTGTGACATCAATACCTATTTGGCAACCAAATTTCATTGAAATCGGACAATGTTGAATTTTCCCACCTTTTTTGGCGGCCATTTTGAAAATGGTGGTCAACGAACAATTTGACATCAGTTTTGAAGTTGCAACCTCAATACCTATTTGGAAACCAAATTTCATTGAAATCGGACAATGTTGAATTTTCCCACCTTTTTTGGCGGCCATTTTGAAAATGGCGGTCAACCAACAGTTTTCAACACAGGTTTTGAAGTCGCAGCATCAATATCTATTTGGAAACCAAATTTCATTGAAATCAGACAATGTTGAATTTTCCCGCCTTTTATGGCGGCCATTTTGAAAATGGCGGTCAACGAACAATTTAAAACACAGGTTTTGAAGTCGCAACATCAATATCTATTTGAAAACCAAATTTCATTGAAATCGGAAAATGTTGAATTTTCCCGCCTTTTTTGGCGGCAATCTTGAAAATGGCTGTCAACGAACTATTTTCAATACAAGTTTAAAAGTCACCTCAGCATGGCAAACATTTCATAATTTTACACTTAATCTTCATCTTCTATAGTTTTGGAAATAAAATCGAAAAATATGAATATTTTAAAAATTTGGTGAAAAAAGGGCAATAACTCCTACAAGGGTTTATGGATTTTATTCAAAATTTCAGGTTGGGTAGATCTTGATATGCTGAACATTTTTGCAATTTACACTTGACCTCTATCCATTACACTTTTTGAAATAAAAAATAAAAAATGCAAAAATTTTATGGGAAAAGGGGCATAACTCCGAGATGGGTTTTCAGATTTTCTTCAAAATTGCACAGTGGGTAGATCTCATCATGCTGATCATTTTTATTCCAGTCAGAATTTTGATATCTGTAATGGTTTTTGAGTTATTTGCAAAAAACAGCAATTTACCCCCATGTTCTATTTTTAGTAACAGCAGCCATGTTGTTTGGTCTACGGAGATAAAAATCACAAACTTGAAAGTGCATACCCTGATGATGATTAAGATTAAGTTTGGTAAGCATTGACCCAGTAGTTTCAGAGGAGAAGATTTTTGAACAAAAGTTAACAGACGGATGGACGGACGGACAGACGGACGGACAGACGGACGACGGACGGACGACGGACGCCGAGTGATGGCAAAAGCTCACATGGCCTTTGGCCAGGTGAGCTAATAAAAAGTTAAAGTATCAGCAAACACGAAGTAGTGGCACGTCAAACCTGAAAATTGCTTACACAGTACAACTCATCATCATAAAGCTTCAGACCAAATATGAAATCATTCCCATATGTAGAAGCCCAGAAAACTTTGACAAGAAATTTTCATCCATAGAGTGGTATAACAAAAAGTTAAAGTATCGGCAAACAGGAAGTAGTGGCACGGCAAACCTGAAAATTGCTTACACNGTACAACTCATCATCATAAAGCTTCAGACCAAATATGAAATCATTCCCACATGTAGAAGCCAAGAAAAATTTGACGAAAAATTTTCATCCATAGAGTGGTATAATAAAATGTTAAAATATCGGCATACAGGAAGTAGTGATACGGCAAACCTGAAAATTGCTTACACAGTACAACTCATCATCATAAAGCTTCAGACCAAATATGAAATCATTCCCACCTGTAAAAGCCCAGAAAACTTCGACCAAAAAAATTGTTGACGGACAGACGGACGGACAGACAGACAACGGGCAGACGGACGGATGGACAAGTGAAAACTATAGGGCACCCGCATCTCGATGCGGGCCCTAATGAAAATAGTCAACTGGTTAAAAAGTAAATATACAAAGAAACCAGCTAGTGTTGGATATTTCCCAGTTCTATTCCCAATACCATTATTACATATAATTTAAATGATTAAGAATTTCTCTATTTCTCTTTGGAACCCAAAATAAAATACTAAAGCAAAAGTTCAAAATCTAGCATTTTACCAATAAATCAATAAAATCTAATTTATTGCATTAAATCTTATATATAGCATACCGGTAGTAGTTAGAATATTTTTTAATTAACATCATTCAATGATTCAAATATCATTGCAGTAAGAATCAGTCATCCCCTGTATAAATGATTCAACAGAGCTTGTACCCCAGAATTTAAATGAATCCACAGAATCCTCAAAACAAAATAAATACCAACAGTATTTAGTTTACAGAATTATTTCAGAAGTAAATAATAGTGTGCCATATTTGAAAAAGAAAGAATGATTAGTCATACACCAGAATTATAACCTAGACTACGTAGATCAGGGTCTATACTTACGTCATCAGCAGTTGCCGTTAGTATACTTATCATGTGTCTATACTAAAATAATACATCATTATGTCAGCATGTAGTTTGGGTTGCTTAGCATTTCTCAGTATGGTGCATTGCATTTTTAAGTATCATTTATGTATACACCATAATTTGAAAACACCTGAAGTAGGTGTAGCACCAGATAAGCTAGTTAAAGACTTATTATAGGCTTATTCGCCGTGACGTCACGACCTCGATGTTTTCATCTGTGGAGCCTTTTGGCTGGCAAGAAATCATAATCATTAATTAGGGTCATAAAAATGTCATTTTCAATTAACTTGTACGGTTTTGTTTTTAAAGGTAATTTGATAATTTCTTTTGATCTGAATTAAAGACATTTTACAGTTTAACAGGATATAAAAATGTTCTATATTTGATTATTTTTATTTGGTCTAATTGACGTTTTTGTAAAGTATTCAAATTTTCGACAATTTCCAAATATTTGAAATACGCATTTCAAATTATTCAGAGGAAATTTCGAAAAAGTAAATGGGTAGAAAATAATATGAAAATCTCGAGGTTTATTATGCATTTTACAGATCCAAAATTGGCCTAGTTTGCAAAAAGTTATTTAAATAATAAAATTCTGTCCCATTGCTATACAATGCAATTTATATCTGAAATACAATTTTGCCAACCAAAAAATTGATTTTGTGACGTCACTGATTGGATTCGTGAACAAGCCTATAAGTTAACTTGTGCCAGAATACGGGACTTTCGAGATAGTGAAGGTGGAAACCATCTCCTGAAATACCAGCAAGAAGGATAACTGGATTCCTGGTGTATTGAAATAAATATACATATCACCTAAACACAAACTATTTATGAAATTGAAGTGCATTTTTAATATTTTATAAAATGACAACTCTTTAACTAAATTTTAATTGACGAAAAACAGTTAAATTGAAGTGCTACAAATCAATTAAATATAAATCACCCTTAGCTCAACAAAATTAATTAATTAGTGATTCCTCTCAAGGTATTGATGTATTGATTTTTTACACATAATACACAAAGTTTCCAGAGTGAACATGACTCTATAATCCCGTATTCCAATTATCATAAAGCATGCTCTTTAGTTTTGTACATTTTAATGTACAAATTTAGATCCATAATAGTTTTGACTTTATGAATTTCACTTCTATAGATTGTCATTTACATCACATGTTACATGTTTTTGCATTTGAATGCTATATTGATTTTTATTGCAATGGACTGTTGCCATATATCAACAATCGACAAGTCCAATGCATTTTTCTAGTGAGGGGACTCTGTGGAAATAACAAGATTAACATCATTGTGAGTTGTCTTGAAATGGTTAATTGAGATATCAAATAAAACACCTTCGACACTGATCTTAGATACTTCTGCATACAATATTTAATCTTATTTGATCTATAATTTTCTTAAGTAAAATTCAATAATCAGATTTTTAAAATTATTTTCTAAATTAGCACTTTGTTCCCAAAAAAATGTACTGGCCCTGTCTTTGGATGGAATATTAGCATCAAATATAGTGAGTCAATATTCTTTCAATGTGAATGTTCATTATATTTATATAAGTTCAAAGTGCAAACCTATACCATGGAACTGTAAAACTAACCTCCTCTTGGGCTTTCTGTAGTTTTTCTTGGAATGCTTTTTCCATCTCTGCTCTCTGTTTATCCATCTGTAAAATATTCCATAACATTATGCTCAAATTCTGACCCATCTCAATAAAATGTTTCAAATTGTCTACAAAACTAACCTTCTCAAAATAACATATAAGACAGTTTACAAACAAAAGTTTTTTTTTCTGTATTTTTGTAGTCAATTGGTTAAAAATATTGAGTTTTTGAAGTTGAGGGTTATAAAACTCAAATTTGTAAAAGTTTAAGTAAGAATAGAAATTGAGATAAAACTGAAACTGAAGATTTGAAATATTAAAACAAACTAACAAAATATCAAAATACCACAACTGCACGAAATTTGAGTAAAAAGTCATATATTTCTGTAAGCCAAATGATGTATTATAAGAAAGGGCATATTAAGATATATGATTCAGGGTCAGAAAACAAAAAATAATACGAAAATAAAATTCAATAGTGTACATACTATATAGAGTAGACAACTTTTGCAAAGCTATCTTTTTTTTGCTAAATTTGTGAAAAAGAAAACAAATATAAATATTTGCTACATTTATTACAAATATATATATATATTTTGTCATTTAAAGTTCGGAACATATGATTAGTGATCACAATTCCTCTCTTGAAAGAATTTGGACCAGCTAACCAAAGTAATGCACAAATATCAGTTGATCTTCATGCCTGATGGAGACATTAAAACTTCCTCTACCCGTGTTGAGGTGTGTAAGTAAGCATGCATAAATAACATGAGTTCTGCTAAACATGCCTTTATAAGTGGGTTTTACAACAAGAGAAAGACATGCTATATTTAAATATATTAATATATAATATTATATATAATTTTACATGTTATACTGACTGCCATGCAAAGAAATCATGCAATCTCAATAACATCAATTTTCTGATGCATTATGATATATGTTTCTCTGCAGAAAACATTGACCTAAAACAGTCAAAAGAAAATACAGGGAAGATTAGATAGTTTTATGATAATCTCAAAGAATTTATTGTTGTTTTTTTTCTTTTTGAACTAGAATCCATAAAAAAAATTCCCAAATATGACCTCAAGGACAAGCTTAAGGTCAAATACATGTTCCCCCTCAAGAAAATGAGGTTTAATCTGAAGTGAAGGTGAAAACATGTATAAAAATTGTAATAAAGCATTACATAATACCCCACCACATTTAACAAAAAATTCAAAGTATCAAGGTGCATAACTCCAGAACCCTTTGGACCTCCAAACCAAAATTTAAACTTGATCTGAGTTTATGTGGTGAACAAGTTACATACCAAGTTTGAAGACTATATGTTATTCCGTTCACAAGTTATCAGTAGGAAACTTACAGGGACAGACAGAAAGACGGACGGACAAACACATGACTAAAGGTTTCACTTAAAAAACAGTATTGCAGGAAACAATTATCAAAATGAAGATAATATATAAAAAAAAATTGTGACTGAAAATCCATATCTAATGACAGTAATATTTTTTATATCAATCATTGTCTTAATTGTGACCTATCCATACCATAACTGAATATTTTTCATGATATGGTGCATTATGATGTAATTTCATTGCACCTGATTGAAATATCTTTTTATGGTGGGTTTCCTGGCTCATTAACATATTAAATTTGCAATTCTTCAATGAACATACCAATATTCCTCTAGTAACACCTATAAAACTCCTTCAAAACTCCTGTCTTTTATTTGCCAATCAACCAATCAAGATTCTATAGAATCTTGATTGGTTGATTGACAAATAAAAGACAGGAGTTTAGAAGGAGTTTTATAGGTGTTACTTGAGGAATATTGGTATGTTCATTGAAGAATTGCAAATATAATGCGTTAATGAGCCAGGAAACCCGCCATAATTAGTTCCTTGTGACGTAATTGTTTAAGAATAAAATATTTTTTCCCGTATTGCACTACTCAAATCCTGTCTGATGAAAAATCTTTTATACATTAGTGCTTTGTGCCCTAATGTATTATGTTCAATTGCTATGTCTTTTTTCAAATGGTGCCTTTGTGACTTAATCGTGCCTTATTTGGATATAATCCCCTGTTCCAGCAAATAACTGATCACTCTTATTGGTAACATTTGTGCCCTTTCACCTAAATCATTAAGTCTGCTTGAAATGAATCACAAAGTGCATTGTTGCCCAATATATCACATCAAATCAGTCTTACTTTTGACCATTTTCGTATGTCTTTAAATGTCTGGACAAGCAAAATTTTATAAAGTTAATTTCTATGCATGAAATGAACTAATACTATTCTATTTTTTTTTCCATAAAGTGTTGTCTGCTGGCTAATACAAAGCAATTAAAAAATAAACTTTAAGCATAATGCTCAGTTTTCCTTGAAGCTTGGCAAAGAATGTGAGTCTGTCTTAGAGGCTACTTAATGTTGCTTTTACAACTATAGAAAGTACATTTATCGATCTGACAAATTAAAAAAGAAAACTAGAGCAAGATGAAACTGGCCTTGTTGCAAAGGCCCCACAATTTTGTTCCTGAAACTCAAGGCAAGAGTAAAATTAAAATAAGTGAGGATTCAAATGTTATTTGACACATTAATAGGTCAACTTGATACAGTATTTGGCTAGAGATAGTGATTCTATTAAAGTTTTACCAAATCAATTCATTTCTTAGCTCCAGACAAAATTTTGACAAAATATAAAATCATTCCAGCTGATACAAGTCATAAACATTTGGTTTCTAGTTCCAAATCAAACCATCATCAAACAGATAGCAAATCAAACCAATATCAAACAGATAGAAGCCACGAGATCAACATGAAAATCATTCCACGATACGAATCTTTACTTCGAAGATGCTGGCCAAATTTCTAATCATCAATCGTATACAAAAATTTAGTTTAGAGATAAAAATCAAATAATTAGCCATTTTACAAAGCTGAAAATGGCATACACCTACAACTCGTCCTTTTCAAGCTTCAAAATTACATTTCAAATCATTCCCCTCACTGATGCCAGTCAAGAAACTTTTGATGAAAATATTAGATTGGTAATACCTGAAAACCACTTCAAAATTTAAGGAACTCATAAATTTAAAATCTTCAGACTAAATTACTGATACATGCAAGAAACCTTATCTTTGAAGGAAAAAAAATGGACAGTCAGACCAACAAAGTAATAACTGAAGGACATCTCAACGCAGGGCCCTAACAATATCTGCCACAGTAATCTAAACAGAATCCTTGAAACAAAACATTTAATCATGAGAACTTGACAAATTGTCTTCATATCGGTATCTCTATTTGCAAAAAGTCTATAGCTAAAAAGCCCTCTGAAATGTATTTATATATACAATTTTAGTTGAAAACGTAAGATTCTGATTAATATCACAATTTTTTGTGGTCACTGCACATAAAATTGTGTGTAGAATAGTTAGCTCTGTTAGAAGTTAAAAGCTCTTCACAAGATTTATATAATTAGGCATGCGATACATATATCAAGGGGAGACAAGTACTGTCACTTACACCATCCGTCTGAAATTTGAAAATATAAATATGTTTGTAATTAGTTGAGCTGTAATTAAAATATTACATGTTAATTGCTAAATATCTACATGTATATAACATCACCCCCTTTTTGAGGTAGTTGAAAAAGTCTACAAATTAAAATTATGTAACCTCTACTGAAAATAGTTAACTTTTCTGATAATTCTTATAGAAAAAAAAATAAAACAAATGTTTAAAATATTGTAACTGAAAGTATTTAATTCTTATATATATATATTAGGTGGATAAAAAATGGTGTTATATCAGTTTGAAATATAACATCTTAAAAAAAGACTAGTGAATACCTGAGATGATGTCTTTCGTCATATAAAATCCCCCCCCCCTTCAATCATAGCTCTGTCCGTTACTATATTTAACATTACTGAGTGATTACATTTTTTCCTGGTTACAGAGTCGTACTACTTTTGATAAAGGATTCTGTTGTCACTTATAAGGTAAGCACAAAACTTTTTCCAAGTGTTAGTGTCTCGCCACAAAATAGAACATCATTACTCAAATCTAACAACTGCATGCTTCTAACTTAATGTTTATCATTAATGTACAATCTTGAACATTTGTTTTATTTGCACCTGGTATTTACAAAAGTCTGGCTGTCAAAATCTGAGTTTTCAATACCTTGTGTTATAACTTTACTACTTTTCACAGACATTTCCCTATTTTGGATCTTTTTAATTTCTGTGACATACTGAAATCCAGTTAGGTACAAACATATCTATAATTTATACAGTGATGTGAACAACACTCAATATGTTTTATGCTTCAATACTTACAAAAAACAAAATATAGATTTCTCTAGGCCTTGGAGTAACTGGACTTTTTTGGACAGAAGTATTGAAAATGATTCAAAATTGATGAAAACTTTATTTTTCCAGTTATCTCCCTTTATTCTGATTGATTTCTTTACATTTTGGATGAAAATTTCAGGTGGCACATATGCAGTATAGCCAAATTATATATCTGTATGCATCAATATAGTTTAAATTCTGATTTTCATATATGCTATTATCTTTTGATGTCATCTTATTTTAAATATCTGGAATTGGACAACAGGTAAAGAGAGATACCACTTTAATTTACACCCTGGTTGTTTTACTAGAACTCTAATTCAATAGACAATATCCAAGCTGTGGTATTAGGATTTACCAGACCACTTTTCAACACGTCACAGTATAGAAAATGTCACGTCATAAAGCCTAGAACATCATTTAACTGGTCACATGGGGCGGACATGTTTGTGACGTAGGGCGGACAAGCAACAACTGGTAAATCTAAATATCAGAACTCGGATATGGCCTATTTGGTATATCATCTAAAAGGACAAATGGGAGCAATAAGTATCCAGAATCTGTGCAAGAATCATTTTAATTTCTTCTATTCAGATGCCTGGGATTCTATATAAGAGGTGAGATAAAGAAGATTTCACTCTGCATAACAAAATAGATCAAAGCCAACCTGATACTATGTAAACTTGGCTGAGTCTGTTTTGAATATCGAACAAAAATGATACATCAGGGCAATTTATTAATAAGACAAATTACAATAATGTGGATGCACTTCAAGAATGGCATCTGATATGATCAAAGAATTCTTTTGGCACTAGGACTGCACAACTAAAATAACTTTCTTGCAAAAATGACAATCAAAATCAAATTTTTTTTACTCTGAATGTCATTTAATTCTGATCAAATTCAGTAGATTTAAATGACACTCAAAATCTAAATGGTATTTAATATCTATTGATATTTCTGCAATACAAAGTCCTCAATTATATTTGTTAATTGAAAATTTTTAAAAAAATCAAATCCATATCACACAAATATTTACCATTTTACTGCTCTGGTAAATAAAGAAATAAAATACATGCAAAACCAATACAACATTATATCCTTAAATAAAACAACAGTTATTTCCTCATCTCATTTCTACATGTAATGTTCTTTAATGAATCCAGTCTTATTAGGCCACATCAAATTAATTAGTAGATTATTAGCAGAACCCTGGCTGCTCCTCCAAAATCCAATATTTTTTATTTTCCAAAATGATTTCAGTTTTAATTTCCTATTGCAGGTAAAACATGGTCTTCAAAAATAAGAAGATCATGCTCTACAAAAATGTTACCATTTCTGGTTAAATGCTTGATAAAAACCTCATATTTGTCAGAATCTGATTTGATTAAAAGGTGGACAGATTAAAAAATTCTTCTGCAGACCCCTAAATTTTTGGTGATCATCAATAAAAATTTTACTAATTAATTTGATGTGGCCTCAAATAATTTTTTTTAAAATATTTATCATTATGAAATAATTAAAACAACTGAATAAAAGAGTAAGAATTTATAGTGGGAAATCAACTATCAAAAATATTAGTGCAATAGGTTTTTAACTTGACGATGGAACTTGTATCATCAATTTGAAGGAGTTAAACTGTGATGTGGTATTTAGTGTAAAAATAACATTTTGTTAAAACCAACTACAGTTCTAGTATTGGAAAAAATGTATAAAAATGTTTACAGGCAATATTACAACATCTATAATTCATTGATTTTTCAATTAAATTTGATAAAAGAAAATAAGCAAGATATTTTGAAATGTGGATTGCTGTGTTTTTTTGTTTTTTGTAAGGTCTCAGGATTAATAAACAACTACAACTCATTAGCTCACAATTTTCTACATCATGTAATGGTCACTCTGATATAGCTTTCATAAAATTTTCACTAATCTCTGTTGTCTCTGTTGTTCACAATATGAAATTTTAATTACATATCTATCTCCTCTCAATTTCTTTGTAAGGAGCTTACTAAAGATTTTTCATACAACATATACAAATTTTGTTTTCTGATATCTTGAATTTCTGTGTATAATGTTAAGATTATCCCATGTTTTTTTTTCTATTTAGTTATGTTATCTGTTATAAACATAGTTAGATTTCAGGACAGTATCCACCACTTTAGAATTAATATAAACAAATTCATTTACTTGTG
>MJUU01003345.1:81091-119791 GCA_002080025.1 Modiolus philippinarum | reverse complement strand
TTGTCATTCGCGTCGGCGAATGACTATATAATGATAGACAAAAGTTTACTTTGAAAAGTTGGTCTTTAAAACGTTTAAAGTGTCGATATCTTTCTGTATAATTTTAGTTTTTCACAAAGACGCTTGATTTGAATTGTTCCTTTCACTAACGATGAAGTGTTCATTTAAAAAATAATAATATACTGAACTTGATATTACGATGAGACTATACCATGAAGTTAGCTGTTGTATAAATTAAACAAATGCAATAAGTATATGCTATTGGATATGAAAAAGTTAGATCTGTAGTAACGTTGCAGCACATGTTGAATTTGATGTAAATATTCACTTTACACTGTTTGACAATATGGGTACTATGTGTATTCTGTTTTCCGACCTTAGAACAATTTGGGTATTTTGTTTATTATCTGATATGTAAATTAGCTTTTCATTGTATAAAAATATCGATAAATTAATGCAAAATATAGAAGATTTTTTATTTGCTGTAAAATAGTTTTTTTTATAAAAAATAGTTTTAATAAGAATTCATTTTAATTTTTGTGTTATGAGATTGTCCCCCAAAAGCTTTAATAGTATAAACATAATGCCCTTGGATGAAGGTGTTAGGGTAGATTAACACACGAGGTAAAAATTATCACCCGAGACAACGTCGAGGGTGATAATTTTTCACCGAGTGTGTTAATCGAACTAACACCTTCATCCAAGGGCATTATGATTTTTATTATACTGAATGCTTAAATACAATAAGTCCTGATGTACGTTACATTTGAAAATAATAATAATATGTTTTATTTATGCAACATCAAAAACACATAAACAAATATTCAGTACTGTTTTACTATTGTATCAAACTGTGGCAAAATCGCTTTTAACTGCATAAATTTGTGACAAGGTCCCATCTTATATGATAAGGTCACTTTGATTTTACTACTAAATACATTTCTAACTAAAACAGCTTTAATTAGTGTTGTCAACATCAAAAGTGACGAGAAAATAAGAATCTGTATACATCGATGACGTCATCGAATACATCGATGACGTCATCGATCGGAGCGGGTGTTAATTTTGACATTAACACATGTTGCTAACGATTAACACATGTTGCTAAGGATAGGCGTGGCTAATGAGACGTTACTGAAAATTAACAAATGCCGGTTATCCAATGAGATAACCGGATAATGAAAGAAATTTGCATAAAGTATAATAATAGCAATTAACAATAAAAATGCAATAAAACTGCAATGTAAACGAAAACGTCCTTTGGAGAACTAATATACATAAATTGTGAAGATAGGACTGATAAACTTAATAAAATACATTGTATATGTTATGTGTGCAAGTCTAATGTGGAACATGCATTGACCTTATTATATATCAATATTACGTCGGGTTAAACATTATACATTGACCTCATTCTACTGATGCAGACGATATAGCAATATAGGTGGTAATTACGATGACAGATACATTTAATTCACAAAGTAAATGATATAATTTCGAGGCAGTTTGTGTTGACATAACATAATTTTTTATTGTTCAACCACATCATAAAATGGGTTTGACAATGAAATAAAGCAATGCAATAATACAATGAAAACAATGAAGAAATTTAGTAGACAATACACAATATTTCAGTAAGCAAATACACTTTCATGTATGAATTTTGCAGTACTTAGAATTATTTTTGGATCTTTATTTGACATTAAGTATAAATATTTATCTTTGGAATTCAAATAATAAAAAAAAATGTACTTGACGAATCTGAGCTATTTGTTGATTAAATTACCGTCATCATGTAAATGTTTATTATATTCACTATTACTTCAAGGGAACTTTTATTGGAAATATAGATTTACGTTCACTTTATAAAAATATTGATAAATTTAAGACCAAATTAAAAAAAAAATTCAACATTTTTTGCATTATTGTAAATTTTAATTGTGGTTTTGATGTATATATATTTTTACTTCTTGACATTCTTTAACTAAAGAATCATATCAGCAAATCAATCTCAAATAGCCTAACTGAAGTCTATTAATCTTATAAGCTTATGTATTTTCTTTTCATCCATCTGTTCAGTGTCTGTCAAAATACAGTTAAACCTGCATTGTTGAGCCCTTAAGTGTAATCCTTACCTTAATTGTAATCCGATTACACTTAAGGTTAAGGACCACCCTTAAATGTAATCCCGGTTACATTTACGGTTGCAGGACCTCCCTTAATTGTAACCGATTACAATTAAGGGAGATAGTGTACATATGCCTTTAGTACCTACCGTAATTGTAATCTCTCGGAATTAGTTTACAATTTGCAGCGCATATAATTACCTTTATTGAAAACTATTTAACCCATTAGGGTTATAGCAAAGACATTTAAACAATACATTTAAACAATGATAACAAATATGAACAAAATGCTATGGAGGAACACGTTTTCTTATCTTATATGCGCTGCAAATTGTAAACTAATTCCGAGAGATTACAATTACGGTAGGTACTACAGGCATATGTACACTATCTCCCTTAATTGTAATCGGTTACAATTAAGGGAGGTCCTGCAACCGTAAATGTAACCGGGATTACATTTAAGGGTAATAATGCTATGGCGGAACACGTTTTCTTATCTTATAAGTCATATTTGTTTAAATAGCCATCGCTACCATGGAAACAAAAAAGGGCGGAGAAAAGTGCTCAGAATTGTTTCAAAATATTATACAAAAGAAATGTAAAAATAAATTCCCTAAAACAGAAAAGTAGACGGAATTGTATGAAAATGATAGAAATTCTGACTTTTAAACCAGACTCAAGCTAGCGACCAATTTCTGTCTTTTTTTATTCTAGAAATACCATAATTGATATCGTTTCCATGTGGATAAACCAAGTAGCTAAGAATTACTTGAAAATGTACAGAAAGGATGTTAAAGATTTGTAGACACTATTCTGAGGGTTAAAATTTTCCTAATGACAACCGTTGTAATGGAATCGAAAAATGAGGGACGGAAAGATCTTTTTCGGGACTCCGTGATTAGTTGTTTTATTCAACGGGCTGATCCGGGATTAATCCGTAACAATACCCATGATAAACGGAATCGGAATCTTCATTTTTCGGGATCAGGATTAAGTCATTTATTTACTGAGAAAATCGGGATTCTGTCATTATTTTCACGTGAATCCGAGATCCGAATCCTTCCCCCTCTAAAAGAACGGGAAGATAAATAAAAGAAATTGTTTCCATTGGACACGGATGCTCCCGCCATACAGATATATCGGCAAACAGGAAATAGATGAGAGATAGACTTGAAAAGGGGAGACACGGTACAACTCATCATACCAAAGCTTCAGACCAAATATCAAATCATCCCTACATACACAAGCTGAGAAATCCTTGACGAAAATTTTCAATATATGGCTATACTGGGAAAAATCAAAGTTTTCGTCAAACAGGAAGAAGATGAGTGACGGACTTGAAAAGGGGAGACACGGTACAACTCACCATACCAAAGCTTCAGACCAAATATCAAATCATCCCTGCACACACAAGCTGAGAAATGCTTGACGAAAATTTCGGACGTACGTACGGACGGACGGACGGACGAACAAGGGTAAAACTTAATGCACCCGTCGCCTAACGGCGGGGGCATAAAAAAACAGTCAGGATAAACATTTACAGGAAAGGTGACCAGGATGGGTTGTCTTATGTTAGCTCGAATCACAAAATCACTATCTGCATGCGACTCCCTCCGACTCACTCCTTTATTCTAAGAACAATCAGACAGCAACAAAATAAATACTTTTATTTATCGGATCGATTCTGGGATTTGTACGGAAATACTTGATGCTTCCTTGCCAAATCCTGCAGAGAGTTTCGTGTATGATGCTACTGTTGTTCAATATTGAGGACGATGCGACATCTTTACAAATCTTTTTAAATGCAGTTTTGTCAGAGACATAAATTCCAGAGATTCCAAGCTACGGGAAGTATCATGATATACCGTGTCTACCCCGACGCTATCAATATTGGCGCAAAATTCAAATCGTATAAGACAAGAATTCAAATATCCCACTATTTCCACGTATCATCAATGAACTTAATATATTTGTATATCTCAGAAACTTGCCAAAACGGATCACAAACCGGATTTCACTGATGACGTTGTTTTTATGTGCTTCCCACTGACTGCAAATTCACAACAAGTGTGGACCCAAATAGGTGTCTCGCCCGTCGGCACATTGATCGGTGGGAAATTGTTATATAAATTGCAAAGGAAATGAGGAAATATACTATAAAAATTAACCTAAATTACACAAATTTCAGTTACTAGTATTAAGAAATGTTTCTGATCAGAGAAACTTAAAGTGTTTGATCATTAGACTGTGAAATTGAGGTCAAGGGCAAATGTCTTATACCAGACTGACATAAACTACCCAAACGAAGTGACATACGAAATATTATTGATCTACCACTAATAAATGTCGAGAAATGGATCTACTCTAAAGAACATTTACATGGTCACTCAACCTTCATTTAACAGCTCAAGGACAGAAATCACACGCCAGACTGACAGGTACTACTTAAGACCAACCTTCATACTTATATTTTTGACCTAGCACTTGTATTATTTGAGAATGTGATCAAATCAGAGAAGGTTAACCTGGTCACTAGACCGTGAAATTGAGGTCAAGGACTAATGTCATATGCCAAAGTCATCTAATCAGAAAAACTTAACATGGTCAGTAGACCGTGAAAGTTAGTTCAAGGGCAAAAGTAACATCAGACTGACATGTACTACACATGACCGAGCTACATACCAAATATCATTGACCTACCACTAATAGTTGTTGAGTATAATCAGAGAAATTTAACCTGGTCACTAGACCATGAAATCGAGGTCAAGGACAAAAGTCATATAACAGACTCACATGAACTACCCAAGACCAACCTACATACCATATATCATTGACCTACCACCTATAATTATTGAGGAATAGATGTAATCTGAAAAAAAACTTAACCTAGTCACTAGACCGTGAAATTAAAGTCTATGTGTCCATTAGGTAGCACTAAATAAGTACTGCCACTGTACCAAATAAGATGTTCCTATATAAAAGGGTTTTCAATCTATCCTTTATTTAGTAAAAGTTAACGACGCCACCGCCGCCACCGTCGTCATACTTTGCACGCCTATGTCCCACTTTCGGCTACTTTCGGGCGAGAAAAATACAATATGGCGAATGACGCCTCTTGCTACAATCTTGTGACGTCACGTAGCCAAGGTATGGAAAATGACTTTCCATACGATATACTAGGAGCTTTTTCTCTGCATGGTTTTGTATAATCCTTTTACCGTTCAAGTTTTATAAGTAGTGGTATACCTGCATTGGCTCTTTATCTCTTTGACTTTGTTGATTTAGGTCATGTAACGGGATAGTGAAAAAGGGTTGTTGTTATTGATACATTTACGGTAAGTATTACATTTATAAGGGTTGATGTTGAACCTGCGTTCACTCCCGGTTTTTTTGTGGAGTCCGTGATTTTCATCTTGTTTTATTAGTTTTGCATTTATGTTTTGTGCTTCATTATTACTGGGTCCATTCGTGTCTATGTCCATCGACTATCCGTTCGGTTGACAATTCGGTTTCCGCTCGACTTATTTAGATATTGTTGAACGTCTACTGAGCAATATTTTAGCTATATCAAGACGAGAAAAAAATTGTAAATAAATAATCAATTGGAGTTTGGGAACAGGAATTTATATTGCCACATAAAAGTAGGGCGGCAAATTGTAAACTTATTCCGAGGGATTACAATTACGGTAGGTACTGTAGGCATATGTACACTATCTCCCTTAATTGTAATCGGTTACAATTAAGGGAGGTCCTGCAACCGTAAATGTAACCTTGATTACATTTAAGGATGGTCCTTAACCTTAAGTGTAATCGGATTACATTTAAGGTAAGGATTACACTTAAGGGCTCAACAAGCATTATAACTACCAAAGCTAAGCAATAACATAATTTAAGAAGACTCCTTAGCAGAAATCTAATGATAAGTGAACCTGCATTCAAAGGCCACCTGTCTTTAAAAGCTAGTTTGTATATTTAAATGTGACCTTCGCTATTTCACATTTGAACTTCAACTAAAAAACAAAACACGTTCCAACCAAACATGACATGAATGTTCCGGCAAAATGTTCATACATTTCGTCCAGACAAGGTAGTCTTGTGTTCAACAAATTTTGCAATTACCATTCATAATGAGGTGATGACCAGGTCTTGTTAAAATTGCTTCCTTCTTAGGTGTTCACCAAATATGTAACGTTGGTTCTTAATTGTCATCCAAGATGGCCACACACAGAAAAAGTTTAACATAAAACATTTTATAATATGCTATCTTAAATACATCAACCACTAAATTGATTACAACAATAAAATTCACTCATTATAAGGTGCTCATTAACTTTGGTTAAACTAGCCGACTGCGGAGAACTAGCTTAAAGTAGGCTCCTATGGAATATACATACAGTATATCTGTACAAGACCACTTGACCAGGATTAAAACCAATAATAGCATAATGTTCATTATGAGGTAGTGACCAAGCCTTTTACTTTTGAGGCTGACTCGTCCTCAAATATGCTTTCCAGCAGAAAACTTAGATTAACATAGAAGCACAAACGAAAATCTTTAGGCAATCACTAAATTCATGCCAACTAAAACGTAAATGTTCATTAAGTGTTGTTACTCTGATACACATCCGTCATTAAATTTTACTTTGTAACAAATACAGCTTTCTGCCAAGTGCAATCAAAATATTCTACATAACTGCTGAATGGATTAATACTAAACATGGCATTAGTCACTTATACTGAATAAAAGTTGTTATTTTTGTGTTTAATTATCATGCACGATATTCCAAGTGGCAAATTTACATAGAAACCTATGGAAAAATACAACTTCCTACGAAAGCCTAGAGGGGACTTCTTAATTCTTAGTACTTAATTCTTAATTCTTAATACTTAATTCTTAATTCTTAATACTTAATTCTTAATTCTAAATTCTTAATACTTAATTCTTAATTCCTAATACTTAATTCTTGATACTTAATTCTTGATTCTTCATACTTAATTATTTGAACTCGCTATGTATTAAATTTCTGAGTACTAATCTTTTTTACTTCAAAATTATTTTTTCTATTCAGTTTTAATCTTTACACACTGACTGATGCATTAAAAAGTTTCCAAACTAATACAAATGAAAATCCTTGTTGTAGTGCTGTACTCGGACTATCTGAAATTATAAAATAACTATCGAAAAATTTCATCATCGGATTTTGGATGATATAGTATCTCCACTTAAAGAACACGATTTGATTCCCTGATACAACTTATAAATAACATGTTAATTTACTTCACATCCTTTTATTGCTAATCTCAATTAAATTTTCATATATAATGACATGTTTTTTGAAGAACTATGCTACAAAATGTTGTTGGGGAGTAAAGTGACAGAATTTTAGCTTGTATTGTCTCATATTTATTAAATCTTAATTTTAAAGTATCTTGGTAAAATAAGCGTGATTTTTTCAACCAACTCTTATTTATAGCTTCACAAGACGTGTTGTTACTGCATTTTTTTACTCATTCATTTGTCAAGCAAAAATTTATTATATGAACAATTTAAAAACATGCAATAAACATAATAAAATACAAGTTAGGGGAGAGTGATATTTCTCGCATCTGACATGATGCTGATTACACGTCAAATTTTACAATGCGATACGATCCTTTAAGTCAGTAAACGATAAAATGCAAAAGCTGAAACGTATCACATATGTGGGAAAGATATAAGGGGTCAACGGGGCCAAAATTGCATTTTTAAAAAAAAAATATGTGAAATCTTTATTTTACATCAGATTGTTTTTTTGAATTCCTCTCATTAAAGTGATTTTTCATCATATTTTGATTGGATTTTTTCTTTGGATTCCTCTCATTGTTAGCTTTTAGCGATATGGCAATGTATTTGGCGTAGCTCTTATCATTTCCGAGCTATAAGGGTTAAAAGGGCCAAAATTGCAATTATTAGAAATATGTGACATCTAAATATTTTTCATCAGATTTTGATTGGATTTTTCTCAATGTTCTCATTGGAAGCTTTCAGTAGCATTGCAATAGATTTTGTGTTGCTCTTACGGTTTCCAAGCTATAAGGGATCAAAGTGCCAAATTGTAATATTTCAAAATATGTGAAACCTTTATTTTTCATTGGATTTCAATCCAAGTTTTTTTCTTTTGATTTCTCTTCATGTAAACGTTTAGTTGGTAGTCAAAAGAGTTTGCTTAGTTCTTACGGTATCGTATTAAAAGGGCTATTTTTTTTATTATACCCCCGCGAACAAAGTTTTGGGGGTATATAGGAATCACCCTGTCTGTCTGTCTGTCCGTCTGTCAACACTGTCGTAAGCGCAACTCCTCTTAAACCACTTGAAGGATTTTGATGAATCTTTACACAAAGGAAGGACACTATATGGAGATGTGCATGAAGGAATATAATTATTGTCTGAAACCAGGAAGGGGAGATAATTTGACTGACTTTGTTGATTCCCTATGTATGGGTTACCTCGTAAGTGCAACTTCTATTAAACCACATGAAGGATTTTGATGAAACTTTACACAAAGGAAAAACACTGTATGTAGATGTGCATGAAGGAATATTATAATTGTTTGAAATCAGGTAGGGGAGATAATTCGACTTTAACTGTCGTTGATTTCTCCCGCAATTATCTTTTTTTCAAGAAAAATTTTTAAGCATAGATATTGTGAAGTCAAACTGTTGGAGAGACATACTTTTGTCATTGTAATCCTCTTGAAAAGTTGTTTTCAAAGTGTTGTAATGAAATTTAACTAATGCTTATAATTTTTATGTAAAATGTTAAATAGGCTAAAAAAAGCTGAATTTCATATTTGTCTGATTTAGACAGAGTATTTTCATTGGAATCCTTGTGAAAAGTTCTTTCTTGAAGATTGTGTCCATACTTGTATTGTGTCCACACTTGTACTGTATCCACACCTGTATTGTGTCCACACAATTACCATATCGATCCAGGGTTCAATGAGCGGGGGTATATTTGGCTGCCATTCGGCGACAGCTCTTGTTTTCACTAGTTTGTGTCCAGCTAATTAATGTGTCAATGTCCTTAATGTGTCAAGCAAATTTATGTGTCCACATTCATTTTAGTTTACACTTGTTCAAATTTCAGTGGTATACATGCTGCGCTCAGCGTAGCCCTTTAAGGGTCCACCGTCTGCCGCCTTCATCGTCCGAAGCCCTCTCAATCGCCAAACGCTCCCCCGAATGCCAAACGATCTCCGAACGCTCCCCCGAACGCCCCCTCAGTCGCCAATTGGTTCCCCGAACGCCCCTCCGAACGTTTAAAGCTTCCCCGATCGCCCTTCCGAACGCCAAACGCCCATCCCGAACCTCTCCACTCGGGGGCCGTCGCCTGGGCCGCCAAGTACGGTTAATGCTGGAGAGGTCATTAGCCTTTTCGGATGCTCCCAGTGTATCCGAAAAAGCCATGATCGTATTCATTCCTATATAAATGAGCTTCATCAAGATCACGAGCAAGGAGCAGTGCGATGCTCTGGCCAAATCGCTGCACGACATGGAGCAGAATATCAAGGCTTGTCAGCTGAAGGATCGTGTGGAGAAGGGGGGGGGTAAGTTGATACCTCGGCAGATTCTTCAAGCCCGTGGTGGAGGCCCAGGAGAAAGCTGCCTTGCAAATCACCAAGAATCTGCCACTCCCACTCTCACCCCGACTTGCCCCCTCCACCAGACTTTGCAGACCCACTTCCTATCGAAGAGGACCCCGGCACCTCTCTGGGGAGGAAGGCTGACACCGCCGCCACCAACATTTCCGACAATATAATTAAGTATTAAGAATTAAGTATTAAGAATTAAGAATTAAGTATTAAGAATTCAGAAATAAGAATTAAGTATTAAGAAATAAGAATTAAGTATTAAGCAATAAGAATTAAGAAATAAGAATTAAGTATTAAGAATTAAGAAATAAGAATTAAGTATAAAGAATTAAGAATTAAGTATTAAGAATTAAGTATTAAGAATTAAGTATTAAGAATTAAGAAATAAGTATTAAGTATTAAGAATTAAGTATTAAGAAATAAGAATTAAGTATTAAGAATTAAGTATTAAGAATTAAGTATTAAGTATTAAGAATTAAGTATTAAGAAATAAGAATAGATTTGCATGTGCTTGACCTGTAGTCAGTGCATCAGTAGACGAATTCGTTTTTTTTCTTTTACAGAAAACAATAAAACTCCCAACCCAATGCCTGTTGATAAAGCGATAATATTTTTTTCATCTTGTTTATCAAAGTGTTTTAAAAAACATTTCATTTTTTAAAATTCTTTTATGGTTAATTGTATAAACTTTTTAAATTTGACACGCCTGGTTCTGTTGTTGGTTCTAGTGAGTTAACTTTATTCAATGACCGAAACCTGATCCTACAGCTCTACGTCTGTTCTTTATCTATATGTCATATCTTTGAATTAAACTAGACAATTATCCTGCTTCTTCAATCCAACATCCACCAAACTTCTTTATATAAATAACAACAATGCCTAGTATTGCATATTGTTTTCTCAGATGGTGGTACCAAAATTTCACGAAGTTACGCCTATACAAAGGTCTCTATTTCTTCGTATCAGAGATTAAAAAAATGCTATGCTTTGATGTAAATGTTTATTATTTAGAAAGAAGACTCTTGGGTTTAATTGTCGCAATAAGGAACTGTATGGAAATGAAGCCCTGTATGATGATAATTTTTATGGCTTTTTCTATAAAGAATCTGCACATTTTTCAGATAAAAAAATAAACCATAATACAAGTAGTAGTCACAACCCTCAAGGCTTTCCTCCGATAGATTTTAACGAATTAATACCAGGACCTATGGTCCATGTAGAATTGACGTTCTTAAACATTTAAATGGTTGGTCTCTCAGGTATTTTACCATAGATTATGAAAAAGCAGAATTAATGCAGGGTATCTGATTACATGTATGACAAAATGGTAAACATATTATACTTTAACGCCTTTAATTAATATACCAATTTCGTTAACCCCCATCCACCATTTTCATTCCAAAAAGAATAAGGTTAAAATATGATCTTAAAATGATAATGCTATGATGCAACAAATAATTAACACTAAAATGTTCACTGTAATCTGAACTGGTTCCTAACGTGTGTTCTGTTGTGTTATATTGGGATTGGTAACGTAAAGGTTCTAGGATCGCGATAATATGAAAAGTTCAGAATTAAGAATTAAGTATTAAGAATTAAGAATTAAGAAGTCCCCTCTAGGCTTTCGTAATAAACACATTAGCTTGAGAAATACTGGATTATAGATTGTGGCCACAGTTGTCCAAAAACCAACCCGAAATATACAATAACTGGTAATGTTATCATATTTAATGATATTTTATAATTTTTTATTAGCTCGATGACGTAACATGGATGTAACAAAGGCAGAAACTGGTCTTATTGTAAGGACTGCAGAGTTCTGAGAATATTTTTCTTCTAAACTTAAAAGAGTTTACATGTATTAAAAATAAATACAATTTACAGGCCGAATTCTACCATTTTTGAACCTTGTCCTTCAGGTTAAGATGCAAACTTTTGTATACAACAGACCAAAAATAATCAATACCAAAGTAGTTTCCGGCGAGTTTAAATATATAAAAGATAACTAAAAACTTTGAAAAAAATTGTTTTTCTTAGCAATGAGCAAACCCAATTGTTTGAGGCGTCTTCTTGCTTTTTCTGAAATTGAAGTTAAATAATTTATTTAAATGCAACTTGTCATCAAGAAGTATGTTAACACGAATACAAACCAAAGACATGCCATGATTTTACTTAAGATTTCGACTTTTCAAATAATTAGAAGGTAGAAAAATCAGTAAGAAAGAAAATAATGCATGCTGAAAACAAGAGACTTCCTGCTAACAAAACTGTTACTCTATCGACTCAAAATTTCATGAAGAGAATGACATCTGTTATGTTGTGTACTCTTTACGTAATTATTAACATTTTTCGTTTTAAAAAGTAGGTCGCGTCGTCGAAATATTGAGCAAAACTTTGTTGGTTGTTAATATTCTCCAGGAAAAAACTTTTTATTGCATCTAATAAATATTAAAGAGCATTGGGTGACATACTGTACAACAGTTTACCGACCACCGGGCGGTCACCTAAAATTAATATAAGAACCAACGAGAAGCGCCTGAAAGATTACTGATGAACACTCAGATACCAAATTTAATATAACTACAGTTGCTGTAAAACACTGTTATAGCATTCTTACAATTTATAGTGTTGCTAAACTTCCCGAGTTGAGCATACCATATAATTATACAAAGACTGTATGTATTGACAAGGATATTCTTTTAATTGATGGTTTTGGTACTATGTCACTCGTGTTTGCAATAAGCATGGAGAATAAACAAAGAAATGCTTACCATGTTATTTGGACAAAAGTTACATGTAAGACGACAACGATTTTCAATAGTTTTCTTTGTAAGAAAATTACAACTGCAACAGAAAACAAATGTTTATGGTGATGATAAGCAGTTATATTAAACTATATTTGTTTAGCCAGAAATATTACAATTTCTTGACGTAAATATTATTTCAAACAAAAATCGGTATCGGATATTTTCTGACAGATTTCACTTATTCATCTTTATACCAACATACATCCAAGAGTAATTAATAGGAAAATGTTTTACATTGTTGTTAAAGTTTCTATTTCTCATTTTTGACTACAATTATAAAGTCAGAATAACAGTAAACACCTACAATGGCAGAAAATTACAATTACAAGCCACAATCCACAAGGGAACTGCACTACAAAAAACACATAACAATGAATAACGAAAGGAACACAGGATAGCCGGACTTGGAACCGGAAATCGCAAAACTCAGCGGTAGGGTTCAACGGGCTTATGAGTAAACAATCCTCCCCTTTCTTTATCCCTTTTTCCTATAGTATAATAAAGACTCAGTGAAAACCCAATACAGGTAGACCACCAACTCCACGACCACTATATTGAAAAAGAAAACAATGTTACAAGACTTAATTTAAAAAGATTGGTCAAAGAGTGCTTGCCGCTAAACAGCCGTCAGCTCTAGAAACCTAGTCTGCATTTTTTTTTCTGCACCTAAAAGCATATTCAATGACATTCAGTATTTGAATACATTCAGATGTGGTTTGTTTCCATTGATTTATTCAATTTTTTTACCTTTTCGGGGCAATTTAGGGCTTACTATATGGTGTGAGGTTCCTCACTGTGTTGAAGACCATATGGTGACCCCTAGATGTTTTGTTTTTTGTCGTTTTGACCTGGATGTGGGATATTGTCTCCTTGACATTTACCCCATTTCCTTTCTTTTTCATATTAATCAAGGATATCTTTCCCTTTTACGAAACTGAGCATTTTTTCTCTATTTCTGATTCACGTGTTGTCCCTATTGAACCGTTGAAAAGTTTTTTTTATCAATTGTCAGAAAAATATATCGAAATAAGGTTTATTGGTATAGGCAAAAAGTAAGGATAAATTCTTTATGATTGTTTATTATTAAATAATGAAATTGCCACACTATAGTTAAAATCATGCTGATACAAAATATCGACATAGTTAATTCAAACGTAGATCAAAAACTAGAGGCTCAGAGATTTAGCTTGTATCGCTCACCTGACATGATAGTTATTTACCTTACAAATGCTGACGAACAAAAAAGATGTTTTTTTTTCAATAGGGTCTAATGTAAAGCTTTATTCTCCACTGCCATCTATGTTTTTTGACAGCTCCAATTGTAGAGTTTGGTTGACTTTGTTTCAGTGGTTTCATACGCGAAGATGAAAATGTAAATTTTCCAGTAGAGTCCAGTGTTAAACCTAAGTTTGCGCACTGACGGCCATGGTTCTGTTTGATCTAAAAGAAATGAGCATTAGCTCCAGTGTTTCAGAGAAGAATATGAAAATGATGTTTTCCCCATAGTGTCCAGTGTAAAGCTATGTTAAATCCTGACAGCAAATGATTTTGTCGGATCGGAACGAAATGAGCAATCTTTGTAAACGACTTTCAATACAACACTCCTGTAAAGTTGGGTCAAATTGCTTTTTTAGTTTCAGTGGAGAAATGAAAATGTGATTTTTATCATCGGTCAAATATTAAGCCTTAGTTCTGCGCTGGCGGCCGTTTTTGTCTTTCTTTTTTTTTTGGTCGGATTGGAACAAAATGAGTAATCGATGTAAAAGACCTTCCATACATCATTCCTATAATGTTTGGTTGAATTTGCTTCACGGGTTTAAGAAGAAAAAATAAAAATGACTTTTTTCCAATAGGCTCTAATTTTAAATTATGTTTAATGCCGGAGGCCATATTTTTGTAGGACCGGAACCAAATTTTGTAAAGGACCTTCCGTACATCAATCTTGTAAATAGATTGCTTCAGTGGTTTCGGATCAGATCATGAAAATTTGATTTTTTCCTATAGTGTCCAATGTTAAACTATGTTAGGTGCTGGCGCAAAGTTTTGGTTGAATCTGACTAAAAAAGAGCCATCTATGTAAAGGACCGACCTTACATACATCATTCGTGTAAAGTTTTGTTGCATTTGTCTTGGTAGTTTAAGAGGAAAAGATAAAAATGTAATTTTGCCATAGGGTCAAACGTTACATCTGAGTTCTACACTGGCCAAAAGTTTTTTGTCGGATTAAAACGAAATGAGCAATCTTCGTTAAGAACCTAACATACATCATTACTGTATGATTTGGTTGAAATTGTTTCAGTGGTTTCAGAGAAGATGAAAATGTGAAAAGTTAACGGACGGACGAACGACGGACGACCGACCTCAATGGCTCACACTGACCTTTTGGGCCAAGAAAGCCAAAAATGGAATGACTAAAGACTCTAAAAAGTAACAATTCTCATTTCCAAGTTTCCCGATTTCTTATTTTTAAAACATGATGAATAAATGGGAAAAAGAAACGTAGGAAAACCAAATAATTGAAGTAAAGGCACACTAGACTTGTGAAGTCACTTAACCTTTTTGATGCTGTAATTTCTAGACGCAAGCTTTATTTTGAAACAAAGATTTTTTAAATATTAAGTGATAAAAATAGAAAATTTTAAGATAGTTTAACGTCAGCACTGGATAGAAATGCCTAAGTCTGGACACAAACTTTGAATACCCTGTTAGAAAAGATTTTAAATCCTCTTACATTTTATACATTGGAATGATATTGGTTTATTGCTGAAATCTTACCTTGAATTTATCTATTTGCGCTAAATTATTTAAAATGAATATCAAATGAACATAATAAAATACAATTCAAATTTGATTTGCAAATTAAGTTCTACATCAACATAATTATATTAATAGCACGTTTGCATAGGGCCTCAAACCTAAACTTAGATTTGGTCTATCTATAGGGTCTGTAAGTCTTGTCATGTGACACCGAGAAATCGCGATAAAATTGCAATTTGAAAACGTTTCCCGCCAAAATTTGATGTTGCAGGACTATGACGTTCAAATTTTATGCTTTAAACGTCATATGTTTTTGTTTATAATGCAACTTCCCGGTACAAGTTTTGGTCCCGGAAGTTCCAAAGTGAAACGAGACTTACATACCCTATTTGAAAAAAGACATCTCCAATAATCAATTGTATTCAACTATGGTATGCTTAAACACAACGACAACCTTAAAATTACTACAATTGATAAATTATTGACAAAGGTATCTAACTCAGATTAAATAACTCTGAAAATAAAAAAAAAATGTTTTCAGATTTTCAAGCATTGATCTCTTTCAATCAAATAAATTAAGTAACTTCGGTATTTTGTTATTTCAACATAACTATTCAATGGTTTTAGTTGACGTGCAACATGAGCAGCCACTTTCTTGAAGGTCGTAACTGTTGTGATTACTACTTGGTAACAGTTTTGCCGTCCCATCTTCTCCTTGATTACATACCCTGTGGATGTTGCACCTCCACTTGTCTACAATAAAATTTCATCAGCATATGTTGTACTTATCTGTTTATTGCATTTTTACTTGTCTTATTTCAATAATTTAACTATCATTCCATATTGTACCTGTTAATTTTATTGGTCAAAGTGTACTTGTGCGTGAGAGAATTTCTCATATGGATATGCTTTTCATACTTTCAAATTTGGCATTTATTTTTGTAATTTCGAAATGTAATTCAGACCACCTGTTTTAAGTGCCCACATCTCACTATTCTATAACGCCATGTTTTCTTACATTCGACTTGATGAGCACCATGTGTTTGTCTGTATGTTGTAATCGTCCACTAGCTTAAGACACTAGTGCTTTTGTCGGACAAAGGATGACAGTGATTGTAAGAGCACTTTGCCAGTTTAACTGATGTTTGTTGACAATCCCGCACCCAACATGGATGTAGCGTTGCTTGACATTAGCAAAGAATTCCGCTAAAACCGGTGCTAGGGGCCGTCTTGAACTTACTATGAGGTATGAGCAAAGCTCATTTTTGAAGGCCTCGTGGTGACTTCAAGATGAAGAACAACAATAAAAGCGTTGTTCCTTTGCTTGTTTTTTACCATGTATTTGTAGAGACTTTGTCTCATGTGCATTTACTCCATATCCTTTTATTCACCATTTAAAACTTTAATATTTAACGCCGCAAAGTTCGATTTGACATACATAAGTAGATTTTTAAAATGATCTCAGTACATTCAATTGTAACTAAAAGTATAAAAGGTGACTTTAAATCCTTGAAATTGTGAGTTTGACATTTCTTACGTGGTTTTTACCAGCACACTAGGCTCCTTGAGTAAGGTGGCAGATTAGAGGTGTGCACTCCTAAACCCATATTTTCAAATAACAATCTATTTCATTCCTTTCTTTTTCAACATAGTGGTCTTGGAGTTAGTAGTTTCTCTGTTTTAGGTTTTATTCGTATGTTTATTAAACTATAGAAAAACGAGCTGGGAAAAAAGAGGAGGTTGTGGTACCTATTACCCGGTTTAATCCCCCGCTGGTCTTTGCTAGTGCCGGTACCAGAACGGCTATCTCAAGTTTACAGTTGTTTACGTTTGACTTTGTCTTTCATTTGTGTTCTTTTGTGGATGTCGGTATGTGGTTTTAAGTTTCCGCCATTACATAGGTGTTTCCTGTTAAATTTTATCATCAATATGCTGATACTGCCTCTCCCCTTAACTTTATCATAAATGATATATTGAATGCGTTGTCAAAATGACAACGACTTTTGTGGTATTTTTATATTGTTCTGCATACAAGGTCACCCTTATTTCAATATAATTAATGTTTGAAATATTAGATGTACTATAAGACAACATTTAGGTTGAGTGCAAGTTCAACTCTTATCATATATGAATAGATTAATCTGTAAAAAATGGTTGCTGCATCTTTGCAAATAATGTACAATCAAAAACAGTTCATTTCAACTACCAGACATCAAACATTTTTTACAAATGTACCATCACACTTCCAACATTAAGCCGTAATAATGAATCTACTCATCTAGTTAAACTAAATCAATTCCTTTAATACATTCACAGGAGCAAAGAAAATGTGAGAACACTCTAAAATGTCAATTCTTGCGAACAATTTATTCGTCGATAATTATCATTAATAGAGATTTAATTTCGTTTTATGTATAGCAAGGTTAAAGACGCCCATACAGAAGAATTTTGATAAATTTGATAAGCATGTCGTCCAAAATGAAATGAGTTAAGCCAATTCTACGTTCAGACCTATACTGATTGGTTTCTTGTTTTACAAACGTTTACATTCAGTTCTTGAACATGGTATCACAAAAAAATTTATAAAGAATTAAACGGCAATAAAATATTGCAGGAACCAGAGATATGTAACATGGTTTCACAAAAATTTTATTAAGAATTAAACGGCTGCCGCAATAGAATATTGCAGGAACAAGAGATATGTAAGATTATGTTTACATTGGAACAAAATAAAAATCAATTTCGAAAGAATTGATCTATTGTAACAGTTTTGCATTAACATTTTCTTCCCCTTTATTGAGATCGATGTAATATTTACCGATGCGTTTACTCCATTCTCAGAAGATTATGTATAGCAAAGGTCATAATCACCTACTATAATCCACAAGGGATCCACACAAGAAAAACACTAATATCAGACAAAAGACTAACGAAAACAACGATAGACACTCGAGATAGCCGGATTTGGTGCCGCCACTGCCAAAGGCCAGCGATATGATTTGACCGGTTTATGGGTTACCAAACCTCTCTTTTCTCTATCCCGTTTCCATGTAATATCAAAACTAAACATACAGGTAGACTACCAACTCTCAAAAACATTTTTTGTGAAAACGAATTGTTATTTTGAAAGATGTGTCATTGAGTGCAAATTATGTATTTTACCGGTCCCTGGGGGCCGTCTTGAGCTTACCATGAGGTATGAGTAAAGCTCCCTGCTGATGGTCTCATGGTGACATCAAGATGACGATCAACAATAAAGCGTTGTTCCATTATTTGTTATGAATTTGTTTCATGTACATTTACTCTATATCCCTTCCTTCCTTATTATTTTATTTCAAATTTCAACAGTAACCTGCAAATTTCCACCATATATATCAAGGGTAATTTGCAGATTAGGGACGGAGTATATAGTTTATTTATCTTGCTTTTTACAAATTTTCTAACATTCTATTATGACAATGCACATAGGACCCACCAAATTAATACAATAAAGTCCTTTGTGGTGCACTATTTACTTGATCCATGCAGTTGAAATCGACTTTTTTACACCATCTCGGATTGTGGGCAATTCTATATCGTTTCCGGATCGATTTCAGTCCTTTACACCTCTATAAAATTGATATATTTTTAATTGAGCTCTCTTCACATTGATCTAAATCTGTAAGTGTAAACAGGGTCTTATTAAGATACATGTCGGGAAGAGCGAAAACAAACAGGATAACAAAGATATGAAAAATACATATATCCTTTTTTCCACAAGCGTTGCGTTATGATTTATCTAAAAGAAATAAAACAAAATGATTAAAAATGGCACGTAGATGCATGGTTCGCTCTACACGATTTTAACAATGGATATAATTCTTTGTGATATAAAGAAGCTTATCAAATCTTAACAGACCACCATACACTATATTTTTTTTTATCTTAATACTAGTATATGCAATCATACATGGCAGTGGCAGTTGAAAAAAAGGATGTATATATATATAGATAAAGGAAGATGGCATACGATGTCTTTGGATCTATATACTGTGGATTCATTTATTTTCGTGGGTACCAATTTTCGTGGATGAACAAAAACTTACTAATTCGCGGATACTGAAATTCGTGGTTTTACAAAATAATACCACCAATTCAATGTAAAATATACATTTCGTTGGATATTTAAATTCGTGGTTTGACTGTACCCACGAAAACCACGAAAATTGATATCCCACGAATTTTAATGAATCCACAGTACTATAAACTGGGAAATTTTGGCACAGGCTTTATTTCGCAGTAAATTGACAGGATTTTAGTTCGCGCAGTTTTGAATTCGCGTTACCACCAAATTGTTGACCATTGAATTCAATAATAGACAAGTATATTCGCGCGGTTTTATTTTCGTGCTTTCATTCCAAACGTGACAATCTCGAAAACATAACTGCCGCAAAAATTTCACAGTTTACAGTAATGATATAATTATTTTTCTTATGCCGTGTTTGACATATATACGCCAACAATACAATCGAAGATTGAACAAAAGTATCAATAGTTCCCTCTGTTTATTCCAACTAAAGTTTTACTATTACTCACTGTCTACTACAGGAAGCTGTTTATGCTCTTTTGTGTCGTCACATATACATGTACTTGGACTGAAATAATAAATAGATATAGTATATCCTTTCGGATCAAGTTAATGACGGTATTTCTCCACTTCGAGATAGTTAAATTTGTGATTTTCAACATGCGAGCATTAGCGAGCATTTTAAAACCAGAAATAATTTAGCTTTCGAGAATGGAGAAATATCGTAATCCATCAGCAAACGGAAGGATATATTGTTTCTCCCATGACTTTTATGGTGTTTCAGGTGCATATTCAATGGTTCAGCACGGTTGTCAATTTTTGCCGCGCTATCTGAAAGCCTAGTAACGATAACGTCACAATAGACTTTATGAATGAAATGAAACATTGCAGGAAACATCACGCAGAAATTTAACCAACGCGTGAATTAAAAATAATACTTATTTTTTACCAACTGGGTTAACACGTTGAGAATTGGAGAAAACAACTTATACCATTTGTAACAGCCCGTACGTGTAAATATATAAGTAAAAGTCATAAATAAGAAAATGTAGAGTATTATTTGAATTAATGTAATTATCGCGATTGTAAGACAAAAGATGCTTTGTGGACAACGAAAAGATTCAAGATAGAATAGACAAGTAAACCTAAAATGCTTTTTCAAAATATTTCAAACTTTATTGATATTAGGAATACATTACAGATTTATGACCTCCAAAAAAAATCACTCGGATACATAGTTAGCAATTCCGAAACTGGGTCAGTACCGTCTAAGATACATTGAGACCACAGCTGATCATGCGATCGTATTAAATGCTCGGTATTAAGGTGTCTCAGTGGTATTATTCCGCCATTTTGGTCTAATAAGTGTTCATTTAGATTTCATACATTAAGAAATTTAACAAAATAGTTATTTAGAATGAAAAGAAAGTTCAAATGTATTTACAATTTATATTCCTAATTATTTTAATAACATTTTCGTTACAAAAACTTTAGCTAAAACACATGAGCTTTAAATCTGTCGCTGGATTTACAGAACACAGAAATTATTCAAGGGAGATAATTTGATAAACTATTTTAACAAAGATATCACTAGAGAAATTACCATTTTGCAATTTTTCTCTCTTATTTCAACGGTGACCCCTATTTTGTTTATTTTTTATTTGTAAACTACATAATGATTATTAAACACATGCAAAGTATGAAAAAAATCTATAATAGATTTTTCAAACTATCCTCTCATATGATCATTTTCCCTAACATTTCTATGTAAAATCCTGAAATTTTCAATGTCAGATTTTGCGCTTAACTGCATGCTGACCCCCAAATTTTATTTTACATTTTGAACAATAATACAATTATGTTTCTACACAGAAAATTTCACAAATTTCTATAATAGGAAATTAATACCCTGCAGACACCTTAAATGCATTTCAATTGACTACTTCGCGGTAATATTTGGTCAACATTGAGTTTCATATTGATACGCAAGTTTTGTAGCTTCTTTTTTTTATGGACTTGTATCAGAATTTTACGGCAAAGAACATTATGGTCCATATACCTTAAGTTATCGGTAATTTGTATGCATTTCCTTTGAGTTACAGTGACTGATATTCTCAGTTTCACCAAACTGGACACTATCACGCAAATATGGGTCTCTGTAAAGGCGTCATGTGCGGGTTGTTATGCTGACGTCATGTTTTGGCACTATTTGTCGTGTTCATACGCGTAATACGTTGAATGAAAAATTCTTATAAAACTTGCAGTACACTATAGATTAACTGTGCTAAAATAGAAATTTCAGCTTATTTTAATTTGTTAAAGAGTTCCATTTATCATTTCGTGATAATATAGGAAATTTTGCTTTTGATTACGGCGTGACAAAGCAAGCTCGCCCTAACGGGCTCACCTGATACTTCCGTGATAAAGTGCACATCAAGAACAAAAATGTCCTATATCCAATATATCCCACTTAGAAGATGGGTGGTAATAACATAATTACCGAACAGAATTATCAATTGTCAAAAGCCAAAGTCGAAGAGGCAAATAATCAAAGAAGCTGGAAAAAAAGAGTAAGAGGCAATGTTCAACACAGAACATAAGTAAAATTGAATTTCGAATCTCAATTCAGACTGAAGTTTCAATTTTTTTTCACAAGGGACAGTTCTCAGTTAAAAAAAACCTTTTACTGGTCGTATGAGTAGAATTTTTTTAAGCCTTTATGAAATCCTTTTCCCTATATACATATAGATGGTCCTATGGGTAGTTGAATAGTTGGAAGTCGGATCTTCTATTTTTAATATATTGCACTATATTCTAGAGAAATATATATGTGACAGAATATTTTTTGTTGAAACTGATTTTTCATTGCAAAAAGGAATCAAACAATACAGTGTCGTTCCGTTTCTTGGTTCTACCATATATTAGTAGATACTTTGTTTCATGTGCACTTACTCCACATTCTTTCATGTTTAGATGAACAATTGAAATAGATTTACAATCATAAGTCGAAGGGTGTGTGTCAGTCTTAGAGTGGGTTGAATCTGTCCTGCAGACTGTAATAATGATGTTGAAAGGTTAATTATAGAATCTTCAATTGCTATGTGATCTTCAATTCATAATTCAACTTGAAGCATTCACTTCCCGTTTGTTTCTGACCCGTATAATTGAACTATGTTCCTATATTCAGAATTTTTTAACAAATAATATAGACAGCCTTTAGTAATATGCCAATTGTGCTTCTTAAATCTGTTGGCAATATTGTCTCCGTCTCTTCTTTAAATTGTTCGCAGCTTTTTTTACCTTTGAATATACTAGTATCTCTAGCTATAAATTCATGAAACAAAAAAGTGCGTATGATATGTATATAGAAAGGAACTGGTGTTTCCTAAATGATGTAAAGGGTAAGCTCTTGAGTTCGTGTTCCCGCACTGCAAGGTACTTGAGAGTGTTTCAAATGAAGACCAACATCCATTTTTCTTTTCCACATTGTATTGGAACAGGCAATAAATAAATAACATAATAATATTATGTCGCTGCTTTATTCACAAATCTTGGTAATTATCCACTTGTACAGTACCAAGTAACCAGTTGAATATATTGTTTGTTACGGACCATCCCAATTCACCACGTTCGTTGCATCCTTCCGCATATTTCCAAGTAGATTTTTCCCATTGTCCGGTTTATCTGGTTGTTTCCTCATAGATGGTTTGCTCTCTCAATGAACAATGGAAGCCATTGATTCCGCGCAATATTTTATTGTTTTATACTTGGGATTGTTAGACTAGCTTCTCGCATTTATTTTCGCCAATCACTGCAGAATTTCTGCGGTCGTCATACGATCCTGTATTTTAAGTAGATAGGAAAAATGAAAGGATATGGAGTGAATTTACATGTGACAAAACGCACACGATACATAGAAAACTCCAGTTTATCAAGGACAGGGCTTTTATTCCTGTCTATTAAGTAGATCTTTTTCGCTGTACATGTGTATATGAAATGTCTATATGAGAATTATAGAATCCACAACCGCATCGAGTGAGTAACGACAATTCTACAATAGAGATAGTTAGAAATTCAAATCTTTAAACGCGAGGCTTGCCGAGCGTTTAAAATGTTTAAAAATTTACTATCGAGAGTGTAGAAATGTCGTTTCTCACGAGATACGGCTGTGGATTTTATTTTAACACGACTCCCATTTCTGATGATTTTTTTAGCGTGACGTCATCAGACATGGTCGCCTTTTTCATGACGTTATAAAGGTAAAGGAGGAGATGGGAAATATGAGAGAAGTTAACGAAATTAAGCTTCCTGTCTATTTTGGTCCGCTATGGGATGTCTATCACCCAGATGACAACAGGGTTTCCCTTTAACTGCATAAGTTTTTTTTTCATCTTCACTGGATTTTACCATACTACAGGAATGACATGTTTTCTACCGAAGAATCTATATCCTCATATGTGAGACAAGTCAGTACCTATTTTAGCGGTTTGAGATATCCTTTTTTTCCACATCGGACAACAGAATCAATTACGTTCGCGATGTCTTACATAGGGGATTTAAGACAAGCTACGCGCATTTATTCCCGCCAATATTTTATCGTAACAATATATTCAACTCAGTGCACATGTCATGAATCGAAAAATACAATTAAATAGAATATCGATTGCCTTTGAAAGAGAAAAATTGAATTAAAACACATCATAACTGTGTGAATCTTTGGCATCTAAATAACCCCAGACTCTATGCATTATGACGGCAGGAAAAGGGGAGTAATTCACTGATGTCAACAATGGCGTTTCAATGGCGATTTATTTCATTTTTAGATGCTGAAAGAGAAAATTAATGAAACACCCGTGTGAGTGCCAGACAAAACAAAAAAATCTCAGACACCCACGGGCAAGATTTCTAGCTTGTCGGACACAGCAAGCTTAGTTCGAGTACCTGAAATCTATCCATTGGATGTCGGAGATTTTTCTGTATGGCACTCACCCTGGTGTTAGATTGACATAGTCTCAACCCACGAGATAAGAATTTCAAGAGAGGAAATACATTCATCGACGTCATAGAAAGTTGCTTATACACGGCGGACGAAACCTATAGTCTGATTGCAAAGAAACTTGTATTCTGTTTATAGCTGAGGGAAAATAACCAAGCACCGCTAAAATGCAAGATTTAGAAATATCAAACAACCTCGGGTAATATTTCAATGGTTCCATGACTCGGCAAGCCTCGTCAGAGAATAATTGAAATGTAAACTTTGGGTGTCTGAGATATCTTGATCTTGCACTTTCAATGGTTAAATTGTATTAATCTCAACCATGTTTCTGGCTCCGTATCCTCTTCTTCATTTATCTTTTCTGTGTAGTACTAATTTACTGTCTTTGTGTTTTGATGTGTCCGATTCTTATTAGGAGTAAAAGATGCTTTCTCTACGATACAAATGGTCTCTTCCATGGTTTTAATTGACATGTGTCCGTGTTGTTCATAACGTGTGTCCCTGTTGTTCATCTCTCTGTGTGTCTACATTTCTATTTTTGTCTTACTTATGTGATGTCTTTGTTTCTTGATGTTCCCGATATTGCCATTGTTTTCTGTCCTGACCATTCGGTTCTTATTTACTTTAGACTAATTGAAAGGAAAGTTTATAGTGAAAATAGACTATTCACTAAAACCCAAGACACATACGTATGCTCCATGCAAAGGGAAGTAATTCAATGATGACACAAGTCTTTCTGATAGCGATTTGCTTTATTTTTAAAATGCTGAGGGGAAAAGAAATAAAATATTAATAACAAAATACCGAAGTTATACTAAATTTACTTTTTGCATATGGCCATTTCGACAACTAATGTCTCATCAGTGCAGATGCAATCAAAACATTGGAAATCAAGATATCGAAAGGTGAACAAATAATCGGAAGGATCTAGGAGAAAGCCAAACACAGCTAAGAACAGAGCTTTGCATGAGGGAAATACTCATTAGTTTTCAGCAAAAAAAATCTAAATTTAGATATGAGGAAGAGTGAAGGACAAAAAAAATCTATGACACTCAGGTTAGATGCGTTACGGATTCTGAAAGTTTCGTAAAGGTATTAAATCTTACCCTTGGATGTCTGACATTTTTCTCGCCTGCAGTCTTATTGGTGTCAGAATCACGAATTATTTTCACGATTATCAATAAGGCTCTTTTTACAGTAATTTTGGTTTTTACGTATTTATCTTCATGATATATAGCTGCAGTTAGGTGAGCATAATTTCTTTAATTATATCTATAAGATGGATAAGATTTGTTTTTCAACAACATAATCATGGTACTTTCCAAAGTGATGAAAAGATTCATTTTTTTCGTTCTTGTTCATACATTGAAACTGATTGTACCTATCTACAGTGTTTATTTCTGCTATTCTTCTTGATAAACTGTAGCCTTTTATTCAGCTACGGGCAATATCGTGTTTTTTTTTATATTTACACTTGGTGGATAGTTGAAAGTCTTCTCATTTCTATTTGGTCGTTTTGCGCGTTTTGTTTTCCAGCAAGAGCTTGAAGAGGAAAGATATCTGAAAGACATTATCAAGAAGGAGAAAATTCTCCCATATAATCCTGATTTTCTCAAAGTATTGGTACAAATTGATTTAGCAAAGATAACATAAAACACCTTCATTGGCTGAAAATTACAATCATATGCCACAATCTACTAGAGAACTGCACAAAAAAAACAATAAAACGACAAAAGAAGATATTATAAAAGTTTATATATATACCGCTTATTCCGACCCTCAGCTTAGTTTTTGGAATATCGATTGACAAAAAAAAATGTCAACTCATCCAACATTTCTTTTGGATGACACACAAAGACTTGCACTGACGAGATGTAAAACATCAAAATGGGCCTATATGCAACATCAAAAATGAAATGCAGTTTTTCATGCCAATTGTAATAGTCAAATTCCTCAGTGGAAAGATGATACTAGTAATATTATATCCTTAAACTCTAACTTAGTTTGTCCTTACCTTTAGACGCTTATAAATTATTTTTCTAGACCTCTATAACCATTACATGATTATCCTGAGGAAAATATAAGATTTCCAAGTTTGTTGTTGTTTTCATACTTTATATATGATTTTTTACACGACTAGTATTTTCTTTTTCAAGAAGATTCTTTGAGCTTATTCCGCCACTCAGCTGAGTTTTTGGAATTATCGATGACAAAAAAACGTCAACTCATCCAATATTCCGTTTGGATGACACACAAAGACTTCTTAGTATCGGAAATGGTTTATGTATTCTCACGGCTTATTTCATTTCATTTCATTTCATTTCTTAGAGTAGAGTAGAGTAAAGTAGACATTTAATATGGCACTTTGGATTTTTTTTCCCCTTAATCCAGGGACCCTACCCATTTTGTGGTTTTACACAGAGCAGAAAATTTACGACCATTTACAGTCTTGTACATACTTTCGAGAGGGCGTATAATTATGTCGGCATCGGTTTTCCAATGTTTAGATTCAAGTTGCACTGACGAGATGTAAAACATCGAAATGGGCTTATATGCAACATCAAAAATGAAATGCAGTTTTGCGTGTATCTCAAATTCCTCAGTGGAAAGATGATCTCGATAATATTATATCCCTAAACTCTTACTCAGTTGGTCCTTGCCTTTAGACGCTTATATATAAGCTGTCTATAAATTCAGTCAACGTGGAAACTCGTTCATCTTCCCGGATTTGCGAATATTTATGCTAATGCAGGGCCTAAAAATTTAAATATAACGGTCTATCGAAGGAACCCAACAGGGTTAGAATTAGAGAAATGAATATCGAGATTGCCTTCCCACCGAGGGATACTAGACCAGCGGAGACTTTTTAAAATTTTGGTTAATTAATATACTTAAGTGCCACATTACGTGTCAAAATAAATTTGTGGTTCACTCTATTTTACATCCCTTTGGTCTCGCACAGAGATGGCGTGGGCAGTGTAATCTGTCTGTAATATCTGTGCATTCGAAGAACAGACTACGCATTGCCCTTGTCATAATTAGAAAATTCCCTGCTATACCAATTGTCACAGAGTTCCACCAATTGTTACAACAAATTTTGTCATTCTATTGTTTTAGTACTTATAACTCAAAATGCTGTGAAATACATGTACATCTCAAATCCCTTTTTTTCAGCTTTGAATGTAAGTAAGATCCAGAATCCTCCAGAACAAAATATCCAGTATTATTCTGGATCATACTAGAAATTCATTAGGATTCAGAATCCTACTAGAATAAATCATGATATCTAAATTTCTCTTAGGAGCATTAGAATATCAATGTGCACTGGATTAAATCCAGTACAAACTGGAATTTTAATTTGTCCTGTTAGAAATTGGAATACTAATTTCTACTGCATTAAATCCAGTACAAATCAGAATTCTTATATGTCCCAGAAGAAATTAGAATTCCAATTTGTACCAGCAGGATTCCGGATCCTACTGGATTCTAATCTGTACTGTAACACACACACACGCACATATATAAATAATTATCGCTGATATCCACAATATATATATATATATATATATATATATATATATATATATATTTCTTCATTGTTATCCTAAACAACTAACAGTGAATGGAATGTATCAGTTACCATCAATCGAATTGACCTCTTTTTTACTCTCTCGGCAATGCCTCGTGCTACATAGGAAACAAGGAATACTAGTGTTTTTTTGTTTTTTGTTTTTTTTTTGCTATAGCTTTCTCTCAAATATCTTATCACAATGACGGCAAAAATAATGAAACAATGCATTTTTTTCATCCCAGGTTTAATCTGGTTTTTACCTTTTCAACATTTTCTCAATACCAATTGAAGTTACCTAGTGTTTGGTAGATAATAAATAATGGTAAAACTTACCTTTGAACATTTGTATCTTTCTGTGATCTCCGTCGTTCCCGACAGTATAATATAATGAAAACGATGCATATCAAAAACAGTAAACCATTACCACATATACTTATATACATGACAGATGTGGTTTCTGTAAAAGATAACAAAAAAGGTTAAAAAGAAAAAATAAAGAAATAAAGAAATATATGAAACAGTCGTTGTTCATGCATTCATATGAAGGTTTCTTGGGCAGTGAAAATTTAAACATAAAAATAAATAGATAAATATAAACCTCAGAAAACTAAACAAAAAGGGGGAAATAAATTTTCATAGTCTAAACAATTTTATACATTGTATACCCGAAGAAATAATATTTTCCGAAGGTAAATAACGATTAATTTGAGACTGTCGGACTTCGTATCGGAACTCAGTAAAAAATGTAAAGTTAGGATTATAAAGGTTTGTTGGTACCAATATCATCTTTCTCTATTCAGAATATGGTAGCATTGTTGCTAATTGTCATTTTTTTTAATAGAACTGATTTTAGATTGTACACAGAAGCCCGATATTTTTTTTTATTCTAAGCTTCATTTGCCTCAAACAACAAAGATTGCCAAGTGAAAACTCTAATCTGATTAAAATTAGAATTCACAGAAACTAGTTTGATATGACATCAATAGAGGCGTAGACGAAATATTAAGAGTTTGTCTTTCCGGCAGTGTGGAGTCCGTAAAAAGATTCCCGTGTGAGAGATGTATGACCTTTATACACTTCAGTTATGGAGTACTTTTTTTTGAATGAATGTCTGATATGGATGCACTTTTTGATCATACTTTTAAAAATATTGGCATTTTCATTTTTTTTTTAATTTTTTTTTCAAATTGTTATTTTGACGAAATGTTTATTGTGCCCACGTCTCATGATTTTATTATGCCAATGTTTCTTACTTTTGACTCGATGAGTGCCCTGTGGTTGTTTATGTGATGTGATTGTCTTCTGTTAGTCGTTTTGTTGTGCAACAGATGACAGGGATTTTAAGAACATTTTGCCAGAAGATTTTATGTTTATTGACGATCCCGCATCCAGGGGTAAAGGAACATGGATATGGCATTGATCGACATCTAGAAATGATTTCCGCTCAAACCGCCGCTAGGGGTCATCTCGACGGTAAGTGAGGTATGAGTCAAGCTCATCATTGAAGGCCTCACGGTGACCTCAAGATGAAGATCAATAATGAAAGCGGTGTTCTGTAGCTCTGTTTGTATAGACTTTGTCTGATGTGCATTTAATCCATATCGCTTCATTGCTTATTAGTTGCTGTAAGGTTAGATTATAACGATCTCTAAGAATTTGAAATATTAAACAATGGAGTAAAAAATGTGCAGCTTTTTCAGTAATGCCAGAAAGACAGACAGACAGATGAAGGTATTATGTTCTTATCTTAAAAGTCTTTGTTGAAACAACTACATCTTAATCGAATATCATATTTACCATATTTGTCATCTTGAGCACTATGTATATGCGTGATATTGCCACATATCTGAATAATTTTTTCACCTGCAAAAATCATCAAGGAGAAAGTAGAAATTATCCAAAATGAAAATATCCTTACCAATGCTATATAATAAAATAGAAATGTGATTAAATAAACATGTAAGTGCATTTTTATTTTATTCACCTTTATCTTTATTTTTTTATCGCAGAGAGAGAGAAAGAGAGAGAGAGAGGGGTCTTTAATTGCATAAAAGGTTTATAACTGGACGAGACAGGCACTTTTCTTATAAATATAATAAAATGGCTATTTTAAGGTATAATAAATCATAAAATGAAGGAATAAAAATTTGCATTGGAGATCAAAAGGGAAAATAGTTTCAGCTGAACGGCCTTTTCTTGTATTTTTGAAACATTCTCATATGGGTGCAAAAACTTTCAAATTTAGGCTTTTTATTTGTTTATTTATTGATTTTTGTTTTGTTTTGGGTGTTATTTGTTTTGTTTTTGTTTTTCTTTTTGCAATTTTAAAATGTTATTATGACCACCTGTATATAGTACCAACATCTTATAATTCTATTAAGCCAAGTTTTGTTATAAATGCCTCGATAAGTGCCCTTTTGTTGTTAATATGCTGTGATTGTCTTCTTTGAATCTTTTTGTGGGATAACGGATAACAGTGACTATAAGAACACTTCAGACCTGTCAAGTCTCACGTTTTCAACACAAAATCACGCTCTCACGCTCACCCCTTTCAATGTCACGCTTTTTAACTTTCCAGAAAAAAAATATATTTCAAGTAGAAAAACCACCTTTTCATAATATTAACAAAAGCCAGAAAAAAAGTGATGTTCTGCACATTCTTTCATTATACTTGTTCATTTTCCACTAATGGCCCTGAAGTAAAACATTTTTTCAATGGAAATCACAGATACATTTGTATAGAGGCTAATTTTATATTTTCCCCTTTTAATGAAAAATTTGGTTTCAAATTCCTTGCTACTACTATCTGAAATGCTCTCAGAATACACCAATTTGCGTCTCAAAAAAAAAAATATTGTGGGTATCCCCCCCCCCCCATACGCGCTCCGTCTCACTCTTTAAACCCAAACCCCCTTGACAGCTCTGACACTTTGTCAGTTAATTTATATGTGTGTTGACGATCCTGCATACATGAACAAAAGGAAAGATACATTGACGTAGTGTTGTTTGACATCTATGAAATCCATTCTGTGCTAATGGCCGTCTTGAACTTACTATGAGGTATGTAGAAGGCCTCATCGTGACTTCAAGATGAAGAACAACAAAAAATGTTGTTCTTTCGCTTGGCTTCACCATGTGTTTGCAGAGACTTTGTCCCGTATATTCTTTGTTTATTTTCCTTAAGATATAAATGAAGACATGGATCCGTCCACTTCAAACAAATGGGCCGCACACGGGACATTGTGTACTGCTCCTATTGCAATTAAAAGATATGACAAAGTAATGATATATAGTCTGCACTCCAGTCTGTATTTTGTCCTCATGTCAGACATAACTTGTGAATGAGACAATAACAGTGCATAATAATTTCTCCGCTGCAAATGATCCTTTCTTTTATTGCAGATGATCTCAGAACTTTGAAGTGATAAATGAAATCAAAGGAGTTTGGAAAGAGACAAATAGAATTTCGTCATAATTATGTTAAATGCTGACATTTAATGAACCTCTCCTTTAAACGTTGAATGAGACCTACATGTACATTTAAAATCGCAGTGTCAACAATATAATTTTTAAACAATTTGTTTCCGCTTTTTAAATAATACTTTCTGTTTTTTTTATAATCAAAGGCCAAATTCCTGCAAGACATCAAAAACTACAATTCAAAATTTAACAAACGGTCATGGAATAAATCAGTACAACAAACGAAGAAAAAGGTGTTGTGCATTATATTTCTTCACATTTTTTGAAAGCAGGACATGCTTACCCTTCCGGAGCACCTGATGTCACTCTCAGTTTCACTGGAGTTCACACTGTGAATGCTTTAATTTTAATATTGTGATTTCTGTTTCTGTGCTTTGTGTCTGTTTAGTGTCGTTGTTTTGTGTCTGGCGTCATTGTTTTCTGTGTTCTCGTTTTGGTAATGCCTTTGGACTCCGATTTTTTGTAAATTTCACTCCTTTGTTCCTTCGGTATTCTACTGCTGTTGTTTGAAACCAATTATATACATGTAGCCACCATCTATATAAGGAATACAAGAATTATGATTGTTACTTAGAATTCCAAAATATATTGTCTTAAAGAGTTTAGGAAAAATTCGAATTTCGATTCAAAATATTTTACTTTTTTTAATCCGAATGAGTTAACATGTGTGATAATCAGCCAAACTTATTTTAGAGTCATGGCGAGCACAGCATGAAGCAGCATTTCGGCCACTGGACAAGTTAATGTGCATGGACTCAGATATGCGACAAAGTAATGAGATGGACACAATTAAGATTAGCTGGATATAAACTACATGTAGAGAAAATAAAGATTAGTCTTTTTGATCATTTAAAGCTCGGAAACTCTGTTAACCCACAACAAAAAGGAATCCTAAGACAAAAATCCTAGTGAAATCCAAAGAAAAAAATGAAAAATATGGAAATTTGTGTATGTGAAATTTTGGCCACGTCTGGTTTCTTATAGCTTGAGATGGTAAGTTCTGCCGAAAGCTTATATCAAGGGGCTATAAAAACAAACAAGCTTTCACTCAAGTCACATAGAAAAAAAACTTTAAAATCATATTTTAGAAAAATTGCAGTTTTGGCCCCATAGTTCCCTTATAGCTCCGAGACATTAGGAGATTCTCGACATCTGTTGACATTCTATGGAAATGTACCAACAATAGGAATACAAGGAATAACTCCAAACCAAATCTGCACATTTGCAATTTTGCCCCGCTCGGAAAGGAACAACTTATCGAAAATATAATAATTGGGCCCCATGCTAATTTTTTAAAAATCCACCGCAAACAACTTCATCAAAATCGGACTAAATTTTTTTTAAAAAAATAGAAATTCTTTTCTCATGAATCTAATTTACATGCGATGTGAAATACGTTAACATACTCCGGATTAGAAATTTCCTCAGAAGCAAATTGCATGAAAGAAATCCAATCAATAGCCTTCCTTATGTTCAAAGAAATTTTATAAAAATTGATCAAGTTGGTGTAAATTTATTGACCAAAATCAAGTGTCCACAACCAACGATGACGACAATGACGAAATCAACAGCACCAAACCATAATAAGACCTCCGATTTTTGTGGTCGTCTGAAAAGTGGCGTTGCTAGGTAGGATTCAAGGCCATGAGGCAATAAGTGGTCTGTGTAGATTTAAAAAAAAAGATGTAAAAATGGGAAAAAGAATCAAGCACTTTTGAAATCGAAAGGGTGAATATTCTTTGAATCGGAACACATTCTTACAGAATGGTTGCAGCGGGGAGAGTATTCTTGAGAATCTTTAGAAATTTACTTAACATGAAATCAAATATTTTTGAGATTTCTTTTTTTGAAAATAAAAAAAATGTTGTTGCTGTGTTAAACCCCCCCCCCCCAAAAAAAAAANNNAAAAAAAAACAATAATAATTAATAACAATTGAAATAAAGGGCTTTGCTGTGCGCAGCATGATACGACCGCAGCATGTCGGCCACTGAAATTTGAGCAAGTGTAGTAAAAAGTGAATGTGGACACAGTAAAGAGCTTGACACAATAAATAGTTGGACACAAAAGGAGCTTGATACTAGTAAGTAGATGGACACAAACTAAGGAAAATTCAACCCCTTTGATCACTTGTGGATACAAAAACGGCCACAGCTACGCAAATTCTGTAGACCATAAACTAAAAGCTTACCTCAAGGGAAATCCAAAGAAAAAATCCCATCAAAATAAAGATTTTACAAATTTATAAAAATTGCAAATTTGGCGCCTTTGACCCCCAATAGCTCCGAAAAAGAAGGAGCTACGCCAAATTCGTTGACATACTCCTAAAAACTGACAACAAGAGGAATCCAGAGAAAAAAAAATCCCATCTAAATCCGATGAAAAATTATAATTTTAGGTTATATCTGCATGTTTGCAATTTTGGCCCCTCATAGTTCAGAAAGGAAACAAGTTATCAAAAAATCTGATGGAGCAGCACTATATTAATTTTTCATAGGAATCCATTGCAAAAGAAATAAAATGCAAAAAAATCGTCCCAAAAATAAAAAAATTTTTTTTTTTTTGAAATTGACCCCTTTTTGGCCCAATATCTCGCGAAGAGTACATGTCATGTGAAATCTGATGACATAGTTCTGATTGGAAATTTCCCAAGGAGCACACTGAAAGAAACCCCATCAAAATCCGATAAGTAATAAAGATTCATCCGAGACATATGTGAAAACATCTAATTAAACCCTTTTTCGCCCTTTTTCTGAAACGGACGGGGCCAGGAACATGAAATTAAAAATAGATCTTGAGCATGTGCCACAAATAAAAATGTTAAAATTTGAAAATGATCCGTCCACTAGAAACAAAGTTACAATGTATGCTGTCCACAGACATGAAAATATCCAGTTTTACCCCGTTTGGCCTCTTTTTCTGAAACGGGGTGGGCCTAGAATCCGAAATTAAAACCTGGGCTTAAGCTTGTGCCAAGAAACCTCATACTAAAATTTGAAAATGATCCGTCCACTAGACCAAAATTATGCTGTTACAGACGCCGACGCTGTAGGCACCATACCATAATAAGACCGCAAAATTTTTTGCTGTCCTTTAAAAATATTGGTGTTTGAGAGTTTCGGGAAATTTACTAAATTGAATAAAGAAATCATGTTTTGGAATACATTGTATACGTGTACATAATTATGGTCGAAACGAAAATATGATATTTGATGATGAAAATTAAAAAGATAAGGAATTAGAATTCAAAGTATATACATGTATCAACAACTCACAGAATTTTCCAATTCCCTATTTTCTCGTTCTTGCTTCGATATTCGTTTGCCGATGTACTCATGCCGTCAATGAAAAATGTAGGGCGAGTTCGGTACATATTTCAAAACCGGCATCTCAAGTTTTCAACAAGACCAATATCTGGGCATCTAAGCACACAATACAATACTACTTCTAAATTAAAATTAAATTTATAAGAGAGTTTCCGTTACACGAAAATTGGAGGGACTGACGAGGCCAACAATAATTTTTCAAAATTATTCTTCGAAAGAGCGTTGATAAAAATTATAAAGTAAGAAAAGAACTGCTTGTTGAAGAAAGACAGACTGACGGACAAAGTTGGAACTATACACATTCCAATATTATATCAAAATGAATATATTGTTTAATTTTACTACTTTTCAAGGCTTCAGTTTTATGAGTAACAAAACCAATGCTTACCAAAATTTGGAACAACGTAACGTTTTAAGTCCAAAGAGTTACAATGGTAGAAATCTTCTTTTCTGTAACAATCGTTTACTGGCCACAAACAAAATGTATCTCCACATTGTCTCTTGAAAGATGAAAATAATGTCATGAAAAGCGAAATCATGGCTTCCGTATCCATGATTAATTTTTGATAAAACAAACACTCCTTTTACGATATATATAATATTCAGGCATTATGGGAACAGGAAAGAACCGTACCTAAATTTAGTATTTTTTGTTACATGATACATCTTCGAAAAAAATGAGGATTTGACATTTTCATTCTTTTGGCACTTAAATTCTAACTAAGACGGTTTAATAAGATGTAACAATACTTGAGAATGTATATTCGTTTTAGTTAAGCCACCTTTAAAATATAGTTTCACCATCAAATGGACTTCCCCAAGCCTGAATTTAGTAGTCGCAAAAATGTCTTACATGTAAATTGANACAAAAAAACAAAAAAAAAAAAAAAAAAAAAAAAAAAAAAAACAAATAAAAAAATAGGAATAAGAAATTAATGACTTTTTGATTTATTGTAAGTAGACAAGTTAAAGTTGATGATAATTGAAACTGACACCCCCCCCCCAAAATACAAAAAAATAATAAATAAATAAAATAGAAGGATTCACAACTGGTCATATAGATTGTATAGAAGTTTTCTATTGTACAGCGATAGTATTTCATTATGTGTTCCCCTTTATAATAGGCATTATATATAAACACCTCAATCGGGATCTCTTGTAAGTGACAAATAATTTTCCCCATTTAGATATCATTTAAAAAAATATTTGGATATTTAACATGATCTATATTTAAAACACAAGTGAATGGCCAAATAAGTCAATCCCTCGTTTTTTATGCTATATTTAAATATCTTATTTCCAATATTAAATCTGTTGTACTGGTAATTTACTCTGAAGTTAATATTTCATGAAATGATTTTATATATAGTTAGGTGAATTATATCAGTATTATTTCTGAATAATTCGCAAGAGCTATTCGGTAACTATAAAAATAAAACTTTTTTAATGACAAAGCATAATAAATATACAGGAATGAGTTCAAATTAACTTGTACAGTCTGATTTTCATCATAATTTTCAGAAACATTGACATGGCAACTGACTGAACAATATATTACATGTAGCCATATACATGTCTAATCTGAAAAAAGTGCTTGGCATTGTATATAGTTGCAACAATTGCATCAATGATATCCGTCAACATGATCAAGTCCTATCTTTAATGGAACACATTCAAATGGTATGATAAAATAACCAAAAATATTAAAGATCCTGTCGACTAAGGACAATCGCCAAGTGTGATCCATCGGAAAGAAGAAAATATCTAAATGCGACAAAAAAAAACTTTCCTCAAAGTTTTATAACCCTTATGTTACATGTCGAACTCTACAGATGCATGTAAAAGGAGTTTATCATATACAATTGGTACCCGTCCAGTAGAATATTGTTAAAAAACGACTAAGTTCAGCTAGCCTCAAAAACCGTAAAAAATTATAATAATACCGATATAAGAGGTTGAAATGTTCCATTACAAAAATAAACACTCTATAATACAAAGTTCCAAACAACTTTGTTAAATGCTACGAATGGGCCGGGTTGATTATATGCAATTTGTATAACCACAAATAGAATATTATTAAAAAGTGAAATGATTAAAACACATGTATACACGCATGCACCTTATATAAAGATAAACGAACAAGTCAAAATTCGTGTGGAACTACGATAAAAGGTATTAAAAAACAACGGCAGTAGAATACCGAAGGAACAAAGCACAAGATTTCATAAATCAAAGTCCAGAGACAAGGCAAAAGCAAGAACACCAAAAGACGGAAGACCAAAGACACCACATGCCTACAAAACACACGAACATTACATATACAACACAAAAAACTAAAGCACTAACACTGTGAACTCTCAATAAACAATATTGACATCAGGTGCCCCGGAAGGGTAAGCATGTCCTGCTCTGTGCACAGCACCCGTCACACTGTCAGTGGGTCAATCCAGGGTAAAGTCAAAACCGGTAATGTCAAATCAGGGAAGACGCGAATCTATCTGAAAATGTCAGTTTTTATTTGTGACACTGACATTTCATATCTATCTATGATGTCGTGGTGACGGCCATAGAATTTCTGAAGGGGGCTGGACATATCCCTGACTCAGCAGTTTTTGTGACAGTGCTTTTGCTCTTTCAACAAAGCCACTGTATGTACTGCACGCTCTACAGTAACGAATTAATTGTGAAATATATACTCCATATGCTGGGGATGCAGGTATATTGCTGCAGAGAAAGGGAAAGTTCACAATTGGAAAGTCAAAATCATCACGTTTGTCATATAATCTAGATTTCAGACGTCCATGTTCGTCAATGTATAACAAAAGGTCAAGGTATGAAGCAGAATCGGGTGTATCGGTTGTCTCTTTAATTTCAAGTTCATTGGGGTAGATACGATGTAAATATTCTTTCAATCTTGGGTTATTAAGAGAAAGTACATCGTCTATATATCTGAAGCTGAAAGTATGTTCACATATTATGTCAAACGTAAAAAAAAAATAATTAAAAAACAAAAGAAAGAGGCGGGGATCGGGATTGGCCTGGATTTAGAACCAAAAGATGAGCAATTTTCGAAAGGGACGTCGATAATATTTTTTTGTAAGATAGTTTTTAATCGCTTCAGTTTGTAAGTTTTCACAAAGAGTCCGTATCAGTTTGTAGGTTTTCACAAAAGTCCGTTGTTAAACTAATTTTATCCCGCAGGTAGCTATGTTTTTGTCATATCAGGATAAAATGATCAATCTAAAAACTAGTACATCATTTCAATACATGCAGTTAACTTTTCTTGTACAATAGGGTTCATTTATGTTAAAATATGGTGACTATGTTTCCTGTCGGATCGTCATGAAATAGGTAATTTTTATGCCCCCCGACGAAATGTCGGGGGTCATATTGTTTTACCATCGTCCGTCCGTATTTCCGTCCGTCTGTATGTCCGTCCATCTGTCCGATCTCTGAGAAGCTGCTGTTCCGGATAACCCCCCCCCCCAATATTAATGACACATTTATTTTGTTTTGCATATATATATGTATATATAGTGATTAGGTATGGATAGAAGATGTGCATATTGTAATGGTTTAGATTTTTTTCAAAGATTTGTGATTTTGATGGGTAGTTGAACTTGGCTATTTTATCGAAAAAGTGATTCTTGAATTGTTATTCGGGACAACGCCGTCCACAATATTAAACCTACATTAATTTTACTTTGCACAGTAATAACGCATGGATTGAAGATGTGTATATCGTCATGGTTTAGATTTTGGGTAGTTGAACTTGGCCATTTTATCAAAATGTGTTCTTGAAATGTTAGTCAGTAAAAGTTTTATCACAATATTAATAAGTTCTACCACAATATTAAAACTAAATATATTTCACCAGATACAGTAATTATGCTTGGATTGAAGATGTGCATATTAGGCCATGGGCTGAATCACTTTCCGTGC